>JAXCGZ010003231.1:2500-19328 GCA_037179515.1 Halocaridina rubra | reverse complement strand
CTGAGAGAGAGAGAGGGAGAGAGAGAGAGAGAGAGAGAGAGAGAGAGAAGTTTGTATAAACAAAAGAGAACCTAATCTGCTATTAAGGAGTCAAGACCACACCCAGAAATAATTCCATCCACATTATCTCATATGGATTGGGTACTCCCACACCTCTATGCTCTCTATAATACACAGTGAATGAGAAGAAGGTAGTTCTAATGTTATTATTATTATTATTATTATTATTATTATTATTATTATTATTGCTATTTTTATTATTATTATTATTATTATTATTATTATTATGATTATCGCTGTTGTTGTTGTTATTCATCTACTAATTCTAACCCATTCTAAACTTGTTCGAGGTTTCTATTCTGAACAGATAGTTATTTTTTTATTTATTTATTTATTTATTTAATTTACCAGTGTATTTGAACTCCCTTATAAACATTGCTATCTTTTTATCTTGGATTCTTAGTTAAATTGCGATTTTTTTTTCATTCACCAACTCATTCAAAACATCATCGTAAATATGTTTGTCATTAACTTGTATTCTGGGTTGAAAATGCGATTTTTTTGCAACCAACTTATTCAAATGTTCTCGTAATAATGCTCATCATCTTAGTTTTCATTCTTGGTTGAAACATTTGATATATTTTAATCAGCAACTCCTTCTAGTAATAAAAAATCTGAAAGACTCTAATACATATGGATCAGATGGAATTTGTTTTCGTTTTATTAGAGATTCATTATTTGTAATAGCTTATTATCTGACGGTAATAATCAATACTTCCATAGTTACCAATATCTACCCAGATTTATGGAAAAATCCCCATGTAATTCCTGGTTTTAAAAATGGAAATCCTGACGACGTCTCTAACTATAGACCAATCTCTTTACTACCAATTTTATCAAAGATACTTGAAAAGATTGTTGCAAATCAGTTAAGTGAGTTTCTTGAAAAAAATAAACTTATTGCAAAAAGTCAACACGGTTTCAGGCCAAAATTATCAACTGAAACTGCCTTATTGAAAATATCAGATGAAATATACAAAAATATAGATAATAAGAAAATATCATTGCTACTACTACTCGATCTTTCTAAAGCTTTTGATAGTGTAAACCATAGTATATTATTAGAAAAATGCAAAAAAATGAACATTGACCCAAGCTGGTTCGAGAACTATTTAAAAAACCGCTACCAGTCAGTCAGAATAAAAGATACAGTTTCAAGTTCCAAGAAGGTATTGTTTGGGGTCCCTCAGGGATCGATCCTAGGACCTATACTTTTTCTAATATATGTAAACGATCTAGTAAAATATTTACCTAACTGTTATGTCATTCAATATGCTGACGATACTCAAATCTTAATTGAAGGAGAAATTAATGATTTAGAAAATATTATTCGTAGAGCAGAAGAAATTTTGTATATGGCTAAACGTTACTTTCTAAAAAATGGTCTGTTACTTAATGAAACTAAAACCCAATCTATTCTTATCGGATCCAGACAATTATTATCAGAAGTTGATGACAATCTTCATATAAATTTTAACGGTAATATCATTAAGCCAATGAACTCGGTAAAGAACCTAGGTGTCTATTTTGACCGTTACATGAATTTTGAAATGCATATAGATGAAATTTATAAAAAAGTAATGGGTACTCTAATATATCTAAATAGGGTAAAAGACTCATTTGAAACATCAACTCGTATAATAATTGTCCAGTCCTTAGCTATGAGTTTAATTAATTACTGTCTCAAAGTTTGGGGATGTACAAATAAGACTCAATTACAAAGAATACAAAAGTTACAAAACTTTGCAGCACGAGTGGCTGTTGGCAATGTAAGAAAATACGAGCACATCTCTCCTGTTTTAAAAGATCTAGAATGGATAAAGATTAGAGATAAATATGTTTTTGATATATGTACCTTTGTTTTTAATATACTAAGAAACAATATTCCTGATTGCTTGTATAATTTTTCTACAGTAAGCTCAGTTACCGGGTTAACTACCCGTCAAGGGGAAGATTTATTAGTACGAAGGTCTAAAACTGATATTGGCTCAAGAGATATAAACATTCGTGGACCTCATTTATATAATCAGCTTCCCAGAGAACTAAAAAATGCTGGTTCAGTGTATACTTTTAAATATAATCTTAAGAAGTTACTCTTAAAGGAAGATTTTACTTGTAAATTTTAATTGTACACCCATATTTGAATACCCAATGTATGTTGGAAATAAAGCATTATTATTATTATTATTATATTATTATTATTATTATTCTATTCCCTTGTCAACATGTTTATCTACTTAGCTTGCCTTTTGTGTATAAACTGTGATTTTCTTTTTTAGCTCGTTCAAAAGTCCTCTTAGGCCCGATTTCTTAAACAGTGTAAACCTAGGATACCAAATTAATAGTTAGCTAGACACACACAAATGGATTTCTTAAACGCATCTGACGCGGTTCTGTGTATGGCTAGGATCCCATGTGGGATCCTAGCCATACACAGAACCGCGTCAGATGCGTTTATGAAATCCATTTGTATATGTGTCTAACTAACAATATGGTATCCTAGCTTAACACTGCTTAAGAAATCGGGCCTTAATCTTGTGCATCTTCTTAATGCTGGCGTCACACATAGCCAAACTTCCCGACCCGACTCTTAAAACCGTCTAAAGACGGAATCCTCCCGGCAGCAATGACGTCATTACGATAATCGGGTGTAATTTTTCGTCCGCGTACGACGGAATCCTAACGGTCCTACGTAGTTTAAAAAAATCGAGGGGGTCCTGAACCGTCGTGGAGGGCCTACGATAATTGACTGCTGCACCCAATAATCTCCGTGATTCAGAAGACCAAATCAGTCGTAGTAGTCAAAGTCAAAGTCAAAAACTTTATTCCATCAAAAATGGCTATTACATGATAATTAATCTAATTACAAATTACAATGTAAAATGTCAAAATAAAACAAATGAAATTTGCAAAGCACAAAATCAAAATATTTACACATTAAAATAAGCATACGTACACTTCGTCTACCCAATGGGAGGATAATAATGAGGCTAAAATCACTTATTAAGTAGGTGATTTAAAAGATGAGATTTAAGTGAGGGTAATGTTTGGCAGCTTCTTAAGTTTGCGGGTAAAGAGTTCCAAAGTCTCGGGCCTATTACATTTAAGGCTCTTGCCCCAATATCAGTGGAAGTTCTGGGCACGTAAAAAGAATTCTGATATCTGGTGTTGACGTTATTGATACGCACTTGATTAACTGTTGGCAATGAGAAGAGCCATTCCGGTAATATTCCATGATTTATTTTAAAAACTAAAAGACAGATATTATATATGAACTTCATGTCCATCCTTAGCCAACCCAATCTCTCAAAGAGGGGAGTCACGTGATCATATTTATGCACCCCCCCCCTATGGCAACTCTTGCAGCAAAATTCTGGAGCCTTTTCACTCGTAACATCTGGGTCTTAGTCGTGGAACCCCAAACACTCAGACAGTAGTTGAGAATACTTAAAATCAATGTTTGTACTACAATTACCCTACAATCAGGCTCGAATCTTTCATAGACTCTGTTCAAGTAAAGAAGACTGCGTACGACGGGTAAGGTCGATCTTCTTGATAGTACGCGGGCGTAGGAGAAGGTGTACGCCCGTGTACTAACCAGAGGATCGATCCTACCCGGCGCACGCAGTCTTCCGGGTCTGGAACCGTTAAAACTTTAAAAATTTGCTTATACGTCTGGCAGCCCAGAACGAAAAGACAGGGCGCGCATGCGTGGTCTCATTTCTGACAACCCAGTCCTGGGCGTTCAGTTTTCCTGGTCCGCTTGCCGCATTTCTTATTGTTTTAGCATGATATTCTTCTTCTTCTTCTTCTTCTTCTTATTATTATTATTATTATTATTATTATTATTATTATTATTATTATTATTATAGTATTATTATTATTATTGTTGTTGTAGTTGTTGCTGTTGTTGTTATTGTTGTTTGATGTTAATGTACAGACACGTTTCTTTGACTGAGCATTAAGAAAAAAAAAAAACATTTCCTGTCTGCTTTCTATGTACAAAATATAACAATCATTCTTAATATATATCAAGCTCTTTATAGGTAAATGTCTCATATAATTCCTCATTTCTTTCACTGTGTTCTTGATATGATGTGCATTTATTTTTTCCCTCATATCAAAATATGAATTAATCAAATCCATAAATGTGTCAAACAAAATATATGAAATATATTAACATACATGGCCAACATATATTTACTTATATATATAATTAGCTGAAGTGCCAAATATATAAATCAGGGTTATACTTTCACAAATATCCCATATATATTTATATATATATATATATATATATATATATATATATATATATATATATATATATATATATATATATATATATATGATGTCGGCTACCCCCCAATTAAAGGGGGAAACAGCCAAGGTATATGTATGTATGTATATATATATATATATATATATATATATATATATATATATATATATGAATAATTTTTTTTTTTTTTACCCCGACCGGGACTCGAACCTAAGACTTATGATTACTAAGTCAAGGCGCTACCACTACACCACAGAAGGTTAAAAGGAACCCAACCTTATAGCTTATATCTGCTATACTTAGGAATGAACGCATTCTATCTGAATGCCACTATGTTCATATTACAGATTCCCCAACCTCACTCGTGGCTTCATTTTAGCATTTAATTCAATTCCCAATCTCATTCGGGCATGAAATATCAAATAAGCACATTACATATGTGAAAACATGAATAATTTTTTTACCCCGACCGGGACTCGAACCTATGACATATGATTATTAAGTCAAGGCGCTACCACTACACCACAGAAGGTTAAAAGGAACCCAACCTTATAGCTTATATCTGCTATACTTAGGAATGAACGCATTCTATCTGAATGCCACTATATTCATATTACAGATTCCCCAACCTCACTCGTGGCTTCATTTTAGCATTTAATTCAATTCCCAATCTCATTCGGGCATGAAATATCAAATAAGCACATTACATATGTGAAAACATGAATAATTTTTTTACCCCGACCGGGACTCGAACCTATGACTTATGATTATTAAGTCAAGGCGCTACCACTACACCACAGAAGGTTAAAAGGAACCCAACCTTATAGCTTATATCTGCTATACATAGGAATGAACGCATTCTATCTGAATGCCACTATGTTCATATTACAGATTCCCCATCCTCACTCGTGGCTTCATTTTAGCATTTAATTCAATTCCCAATCTCATTCGGGCATGAAATATCAAATAAGCACATTACATATGTGAAAACATGAATAATTTTTTTACCCCGACCGGGACTCGAACCTAAGACTTATGATTACTAAGTCAAGGCGCTACCACTACACCACAGAAGGTTAAAAGGAACCCAACCTTATAGCTTATATCTGCTATACTTAGGAATGAACGCATTCTATCTGAATGCCACTATGTTCATATTACAGATTCCCCAACCTCACTCGTGGCTTCATTTTAGCATTTAATTCAATTCCCAATCTCATTCGGGCATGAAATATCAAATAAGCACATTACATATGTGAAAACATGAATAATTTTTTTACCCCGACCGGGACTCGAACCTAAGAGTTATGATTACTAAGTCAAGGCGCTACCACTAGCAGATATAAGCTATAAGGTTGGGTTCCTTTTAACCTTCTGTGGTGTAGTGGTAGCGCCTTGACTTAGTAATCATAAGTCTTAGGTTCGAGTCCCGGTCGGGGTAAAAAAAAAAATTATTCATGTTTTCACATATGTAATGTGCTTATTTGATATTTCATGCCCGAATGAGATTGGGAATTGAATTAAATGCTAAAATGAAGCCACGAGTGAGGTTGGGGAATCTGTAATATGAACATAGTGGCATTCAGATAGAATGCGTTCATTCCTAAGTATAGCAGATATAAGCTATAAGGTTGGGTTCCTTTTAACCTTCTGTTGTGTAGTGGTAGCGCCTTGACTTAGTAATCATAAGTCTTAGGTTCGAGTCCCGGTCGGGGTAAAAAAATTATTCATGTTTTCACATATGTAATGTGCTTATTTGATATTTCATGCCCGAATGAGATTGGGAATTGAATTAAATGCTAAAATGAAGCCACGAGTGAGGTTGGGGAATCTGTAATATGAACATAGTGGCATTCAGATATATGCGTTCATTCCTAAGTATAACAGATATAAGCTATAAGGTTGGATTCCTTTTAACCTTCTGTTGTGTAGTGGTAGCGCCTTGACTTAGTAATCATAAGTCTTAGGTTCGAGTCCCGGTCGGGGTAAAAAAATTATTCATGTTTTCACATATGTAATGTGCTTATTTGATATTTCATGCCCGAATGAAATTGGGAATTGAATTAAATGCTAAAATGAAGCCACGAGTGAGGTTGGGGAATCTGTAATATGAACATAGTGTCATTCAGATAGAATGCGTTCATTCCTAAGTATAGCAGATATAAGCTATAAGGTTGGGTTCCTTTTAACCTTCTGTGGTGTAGTGGTAGCGCCTTGACTTAGTAATCATAAGTCTTAGGTTCGAGTCCCGGTTGGGGTAAAAAAAATTATTCATGTTTTCACATATGTAATGTGCTTATGTGATATATATATATATATATATATATATATATATATATATATATATATATATATATATATATTCCATATATTTATTGTTCACTAGGATCAATTCTAACATAATTATATAAATGGAAAAGTAAGGGCAAATATAACTACATTATTAAATGTAAAATATTAAACTTAATATCTTCTCAGTATAAAATAATGAAAATGAACAACCCCCTACGAATGTGTACGTTCCCCTCCGATGGGTAGGGAGCGTCGGGAGCATGGTTGGCCCAGTCGTAATAGTCAAAAATTTAAATTTCCCATATTCTATGATGAGACTTACGTTTGCGTGTGATCAGTCGTACACTAACTTACGCGTCCAAACTACTCTGTACGATTGCAATTACGATCCATAGGAATGCTTACGAGGACGTATGACGCACTTCCGACAGGCACAGGAATGCACCTGTCGGCTAAAAAATCTGCCGGATCACCAAGGATTGAGCGAAGATTCCGTCGGAACGCTGTCTTAAGAGTCGGGTCGGGAGTTTTGGCTATATGTGACGCCAACATAACTTGTCGTCTGAGTTCAAAATGTGCTTTATTTCTGTTATTTACAAATGCGTTCATATACCATAGTGGAATGTTTATCTTCTTAGCTTGCGTTTGTGGTAAAAATGTCATTTTTCATATTCAATAACTCTGTTAAACACCCTCCTTCATATGTTTATCGTCATGTCATGCATTCTTGGTTGAAAATGTGATGCTTTTTCATTCAGCAACTTTGGAACGCAATCATAAACTTGTTTATCTTCTTAGCCTGCAATATGAGTTGAAAAAGTTATTTTTGTTTTTACTTCATTAAAGTACCATCATGTTCAAACGCCGCTTTGAACATGTTTATCTTCTTAACTTGAATTTCGGTTTGATATTTTTAACGTGACTATGTTGATGAAATAAGCCTTTAAGCTTATTCTTAGTCCTTACCTAATATTTTGGATGAAAAAACCAGCTATTTTATCCTTAATCACAAAATAGATCAAACAACGGTGTATTATTTGTTTCTTGGCTAACATTCTAGGTAGAATTTTTTTTTTTATGCCCCAGACTGATCAAAAACTTTGTACACTTATTTTAAATTCCTAAGTAGCATACAGGGTTGAAATGTGATAAATTTAATTACCAAGCAAGCCATTTTAAGCATTTTTAGATTGAATACTCATTTCAACCTAAATAAATGTTTTCCGTTTTTTGTCACAATTAGTCCCTGTTGAATTGTTGTGGATACAGACAGGTTGCAGCTAGGGAATTAAGGCTGGATTCCTTTCCCAATGCCCTGCTGCGAATTCGAACCCACGTTGGTCCGACTGGTCACTTCCGATTCGCATGTTCTCCCACTAAGCTACCGTGTCCCGCTTTTTATTTTTTTAAATAACCAAAGACATGGTAAAAATGCATTAAGATATTGTTGCAGCTACTTACTTTGAAGGTGTGAGTTGAAGTTCATACCCACACCACTTCAAAAGCGGCAGCGCATGAGTTAGCGTATTCAGCTCTGGAAATGACAAACTCGCGATCGAGCCCATCGCGGGATGTAAGAAAAGACATCCATCCTTAGTTCCCAAGCTCTAACCTGTCTGTATCCTCCCCATAATGGAGATTAATAGTGACACATACAACGACAAATAAAAAAAAAAAAAAAAAAAAACTACCGCTGAAGGTTTTATGGACTTTAATAGGGCTGTCTAGGGCAGTTCGATGATAAATCTTCCTATAGCTACGGAGTTTCTTTTTATGGCTATGTCAACACCGAATGTTCTTAGATACTCGTTACACATCTCTTATTATTCCCTCACATCTGGCCAGTCACATCACTCTCCTTATCTGTTTCTCTTTATTTTTTTCGCCCCCAGGCTCGATGAGAGCAGTTTTTTTTTTTTTTTTTTTTTTACCTGTCCTGGTGTCACACTTATAAGAGAAAAGAAAACACTAATTACTTTGAAGGCCAATGGGGGCTTGTACAGTCTCCTCACTCCGCATTTTATGTTCAAGAAAATAAGTGATTATTTTGTTTTTTACGAACTCTCTTAATCATCGGACAGTTATTCCTCACGCACTTCCTGGGGTGTAAATGGTGACACTGCGAACGAACGTCTGGTTATTTGCTTTAAATATTCATCACTTTGTTTTATGTTGGATTGCACGAAAAGGTTTTTCGCCATTGTTGGGTTCAATGGTTGTACCATATCTTCACCTTTATATTTTCAGCCTGCTAAAAGTGAATTCTGGCAGGAAAATGTAAACCGGAACACGAATATGGTGCGGTTTGACTTCATATATATATATATATATATATATATATATATATATATATATATATATATATATATATATATATATATATATATATATATATATATATATATATATATGTATATATATATATATATATATATATATATATATATATATATATATATGTGTGTGTGTGTGTGTGTGTGTGTGTGTGTGTGTGTGTGTGTGTGTGTGTGTGTGATTACCTAATTGTGATTACCTAATTGTGTTTACGGGAAAGAGCCCAAAGCTCGTATCTTCCCGTCTCCTGATCGGTTCCATTTTATACTTAGTGATACTTATCATACCTGTCCTTAAAACTATGGATTGAGATAGCATTAACTACCTCCTCGCTTAGCCAATTCCAATTATCAACTACTCTTACACTGAAAAAGTATTTCCTTACATCCTGCGAAGAAGTTTTCTTACGAAGCTTCAAACTGTGACCTCTAGTTCTAGAGCCAACCATGTCAAAATATCGATCCCTATCCACTCTGTCATAACCATGAAGGAATTTAAAGACTGTCACCATATCCCCCCTCACTCTTCTAGCTTCGAGTGATGGTAAGTCTAATTCCCTCAGCCTCTCATCATAACTGAGATTGCGTATTTCTGGCACCAGTTTTGTGGCATGTCTTTGAACTTTTTCAAGCTTAGCTATGTGCTTTTTCAAGTGCAGATTCCAAAAGGGGGCTGCATATTCGAGTTTTGGCCTCACATAGGTTACATAAATATTTCTGAACATTTCCTTGTCCATGTGCCTGAAGGCTACCCTTACATTTGATAAGAATGCATATGCTGCCCTTACTATGCCATTTATATGTATTTCTGGAGACAAATCTGCCAGTATGTTTACTCCTAGATCTCTCTCATTTTCTGTCTCTTGAAGTTGTACTCCAGCCACCGAGTAGTCAAGCTTGGGCCTTCTTGCACTTGTACCCATTCTCATTACCTTACATTTTGAAGTATTGAATTTCATTAGCCACTTTTCTGACCACTCATGCAGATTATTTAGATCCTCCTGTGTGTGTGATTACCTAATTGTGATTACCTAATTGTGTTTACGGGAAAGAGCCCAAAGCTCGTATCTTCCCGTCTCCTGATCGGTTCCATTTTTAGACTTAGTGATACTTATCATACCTGTCCTTAAAACTATGGATTGAGGTAGCATTAACTACCTCCTCGCTTAGCGAATTCCAATTATCAACTACTCTTACACTGAAAAAGTATTTCCTTACATCCTGCAAACAAGTTTTCTTCCGAAGCTTCAAACTATGACCTCTAGTTCTAGAGCCAGCCATATCGAAATATCGATCCCTATCCACTCTATCATAACCATGAAGGAATTTAAAGACTGTCACCATATCCCCCCTTACTCTTCTAGCTTCGAGTGATGGCAAGTCTAATTCCCTCAGCCTCTCATCATAACCGAGATTTCGTATTTCTGGCACCAGTTTCGTGGCATGTCTTTGAACTTTTTCAAGCTTAGCTATGTGCTTTTTCAAGTGCGGATTCCAAAAGGGGGCTGCATATTCGAGTTTTGTGTGTGTGTGTGTGAATAGCAAGACCATTGTCTTCCTTCAGTTACGGATCTTTTCCTATGCCTACGTCTGCACTGAATATTTTGGCCTTTTCGTTACCCATCTCTTACTATCCCTTCACATATGGCAACCACAAAACTCACATAGATTTGCTTTGCTTTCTTTCTCATTATTATTAGGTCGTCATAACTTTGGTATTCTTTCAGCCTGTCACTTTTTATTGTTTTTCATTTTCTTATTTCTGCCTTGTCCTTAAACTTCTTTTTTAATTTTTTTGGGTGCCCGGGTACGATGAGAGTAATTTTCTTTGGCCATCCCAGTGTTATTAAAAACACAGACCGGAAGTGTGTGCTTTGGCTAAGCCAGCATTCTTACAAAGGGGAATAAGACCTCTTTGCATAGACAGGAAGATTTAATATATATATATATATATATATATATATATATATATATATATATATATATATATATATATATATATATATATATATATATATATATATATAAATGGTTATGGCCACGTGAGGAAATTGAAAGAAATTTTGAGATTCATAGTACTTTCAAGTGCATTAGCCATTGAGAGATAGATTGATAGATAGATAGATAGACCATATTCACAAATATGTAAAAGAACTGATAGACAATAGCAACATGAGGTGTTTCCGTGACCTAGTGATTTAAGGGAATGGTAAGTATGAAATACCAAGGGATCCAAGTTCAAGCCCGCTGCATTCCATGACGAAAAAAATATTTCGCTTGTTCACTTAAGCAATGCGGATGGGACAGTGGCAGATTTTTTCCTCCTTGCCCTTGCTGACACAACACGCATAATGAGTACACAAGTGGAAATAACAATAATAATAATAATAATAATAATAATAATAATAATAATAATAATAATAATAATAATAATAATAATAATAATAATAATAAACCTTTATTTCCATTATACAATGGGTATTCGTCAGCCGGGGCAAGCCCCAACTCCCACTGTGGTGCCCAGCAGTAACCTGTCAGTAAACAGCTTTAACTCTTGGTCTTGGACGGGAACCGATCCCTCGACTTTGTGAATGCGAAGCCATAACGTTACCACTGTACTAGCAGGCAACTTGTGGAACTAAGTACAACACGAGCTGAGGCGAGAGAATAAACAAAGCATATATACCTCTCCTGAAGTTCTGCGTCTGTAAATATTTGTGTGTGTGTGTGTGTGGGCGTGTTTGTGTATGTGTGCGCTCGGGTGTTCTATAATAAACATATAAGACCCTAATAACAACACAAAGTGATTATTTCCTTATTCTGCTTTACTAGATATGTAGATAGAACTATATAAGTACGAGGTCTGAAAAAAAAACACACACACACGCACACACACACACACACACACACACACACACACACACGTATATATATATATATATATATATATATATATATATATATATATATATATATATATATATATATATATATATATATATGAATCTTTTTTTTGTTACCCTGACCGGGACTCGAACCTAGGACTTATGATTACTAAGTCAAGGCGCTACCACTACACCACAGAAGGTTAAAAGGAATCCAACCTTATAACTTATATCTGCTATACTTAGGAATGAACGCATTCTAACTGAATGCCACTATGTTCATATTACAGATTCCCCAACCTCACTCGTGGCTTCATTTTAGCATTTAATTCAATTCCCAATCTCATTCGGGCCATGAAATAACCAAATAAGCACATTACATATGTGAAAACATGAATCATTTTTTACCCCGACCGGGACTCGAACCTAGGACTTATGATTACTAAAGGTCGCTACACACGATCAAGTAAACTTGACAAGTATGCTTGATCAAGTGACTTGTTCAAGCAAACTGGACCGTCTGTATGGTGAGACTTGATCAAGTATTAGACTTGACAAGTCGCTTGAGGCATGATTGAATTTGAATCATGTCGTCAAGTCAAGTCTTCCAGTAGCAAGAAATCGCAGTGTTGCAGTCAATCTTTCGTGGGGAGAAATTGCTTCTCTCATGTTTGTAGTGGTCTTCGCAATTAGTGGTGTTACCAGTGACAGCAGATGTAAGTATGTCGCTTCGTTCATTCGAAGGTAGTTGTGCCAATCACGTGGATAAATCTTCAACTCAGCCAAGAATATGTTTTCCTCTTCTTCACCCACTCTTTGCACCACTCCCGCCGGTTCTTTCTAGTTGCCTTTCGCTTGGCCACATTGTGATTTCAACTGAAGACTTGTCAAGCATACCTGACCGTGTGGAGGCGAAGGGAAATATCACAATACTTGATGAAATACTTGATCAAGCATACTTGTCAAGTTTACTTGATCGTGTGTAGCCCGCTTAAGTCAAGGCGCTACCACTACACCACAGAAGGTTAAAAGGAATCCAACATTATAGCTTATATCTGCTATACTTAGGAATGATCGCATTCTAACTGAATGTCACTATGTTCATATTACAGATTCCCCAACCTCACTCGTGGCTTCATTTTAGCATTTAATTCAATTCCCAATCTCATTCGGGCCATGAAATAACCAAATAAGCACATTACATATGTGAAAACATGAATCATTTTTTACCCCGACCGGGACTCGAACCTACGACTTATGATTACTAAGTCAAGACGCTACCACTACACCACAGAAGGTTAAAAGGAATCCAACCTTATAGTTTATATCTGCTATATATACACACACACACGCACTACCAAAAAAAGCAAACTTATTCATACACACATGAAAATACATACAAATAATAGAAATAGAAATATGCAATCAAACAAACATGCACTCATGAAGACATATACAAATACATATGGATGAAAACAAAGTAAATGAAGACAAAAGAAAAGCAAGAGCAAACCATAGCACATACAAACAAAATTCCATAAATCTTAAACACATACGCACACATGTAAAAGCAAGCAAAGTATATAGAAAAAAAAATAGGCAGTGAGATGCTAGGGGTCAATAAACGTAAGAGAAAAATATATCAAAAGTAAATATATATATTTGTATACATACATCCATATACTCTTATGCATTCATATATGCATACATATGCATACGTACACCCATACACACATACATATAAACACATGCATACGTAAAACACACACACACACACACACACACACACACACACACACACACACACACACCACACACACACACACACACACACACACACACACACACACACACACACACACACACACACACACACACACACACACACACACACGAGCTTTGGGCTCTTTCCCGTAAACACAATTAGGTAATCACACACACACACACACACACACACACACACACAAGAATGCAAAGAAGTGTTCATTAGACGATACAGAACACAGGAAGAGATGGGAAAGATCAAAAACTTGTTGCAAGAGGCAAGAAGGTTAAATGATGAAAGAAATGAAGAAGAGAAGAAAAATTTTTGTTACAGAATACTTCCAGACAAAGGGGAGATAAAGAAGATAATGACAGAAGATCAGGGGATGGGGCCTCATTAAGATTGTTATACACAAATGCTGATGGATTAGCTGGTAAGGCAGTAGAATTAAAAGATAGGATTCACAACAGTAAGGCAGATATAGTAGCAATTACAGAGACTAAGTTGAGTGAGGACATAAACAGTGTCACAGTTTTTCCTAAGGGCTTCAGAATACTAAGGGTCGAAAGATCTGAGAGGACTGGTGGAGGGATAGCACTGCTCATAAGTGAGAGGATTCAAGTTGAAGAAATAAACTTGGCTATAGAAAGTGAGTTCAGGGAATTTCTTGTTGCTCGCATAAATACTGGGTCAGAGAGCATTATAATAACTGTTGTATACAACCCACCAAGGAACCAAAATAGGCTTGAAATTTATGAGGAAAGTCATATAGGTACGATTGAAGTCATAAACTCAGTTGTTAACATGGCACGGGAGAAAAAATGTAAGATTTTGATTATGGGAGACTTTAATCATAAAGAGATAGATTGGATAAATCTTGACCCACACAGTGGTGAGGACTCATTTGGGGCAAGATTCCTAGATTGCGTACAAGGGAATTTCCTACACCAACATGTAATGGAACCAACAAGAGCCAGGGGTGGGGATGAGCCATCACTACTTGATCTAGTGTTCACAGATAATGTGTTGGATATTGAAAATATTGAGTATGAACCACCAATTGGAAAGAGTGACCACTGTGTGTTGTTGATGGAGTATATCATTGAAGACATTCTTCCTGAGAGTAGAGGCACTGAGGACATGAGGAGGAACTATCGGAAAGGAGATTACATCAAAATGAATGAGCTTTTTGCAGTTATTGACTGGAGAACCTTATTTTACAACAAATCTGTACAAGAAATGTATGACATCTTTTGTGAGAAATATGGGAAGATAGTAGATTGCTGCATACCTGTCACCAAAGTAGGTGTAATTCATGCCAGAGAGAAATGGTTCGATAATGGGTGTAAAAGAGCTAAGGAGTGGAGAGACAAATGCTGGAGAAGGTATAGGAGGAGAAAAAACATAAATGCCTGGCAAACCTACAGAAGAGCAAGAAATGACTACCTAAGTAAAAGGAGAGAGGCAGAGAGAGATTATGAGAGGGACATCACCAGGAAGGCTAAAGAAAATCCCAAGCTTTTCCACAGCTTTATCAGAGGAAAACTGAAGGTAAAAGAACAGGTTTTAAGGCTAAAGAGAGCGGATGGAAGCATCACTGAGACGGACGAAGAGATCTGCAAAGAATTGAACAAGGAGTTTCAGTCAGTATTTACAGTAGAAAATACCCCACCCCCTCAGATTGCAGTGATAGAAGCTCAAGGGCCGGTATTAGAGAACATCAACCTTACAGCCACAGAGGTATGCAAAGCGCTGATGGATTTAGATGTTCATAAAGCTACAGGTCCTGATGACATATCCCCTCATGTGCTTAAAAAATGCGCAAACACAATATCAGTGGCACTAAGTATCATATTTAAGGAGTCACTGGAGTCGGGGGAGATTCCAAGATGCTGGAAACAAGCAAATGTGATACCTATCTTCAAAAAGGGAAGGAGGGATACGGCTCTGAACTATAGACCAGTTTCCTTGACCAGCATAGTTTGCAAACTTATGGAGAAACTACTAAGGAAACATATCTCTCTTCACTTGGAATCCTTCAACTTTTTGTCAGTGAGGCAACATGGCTTCAGAGAAGGAAGATCAACAGTAACAAACTTATTAGAATTTTATGATGAGGTAAGCCAAATCTTACAGGAAAGAGAGGGCTGGGCAGATTGCATATTCCTAGACTTCCAGAAAGCGTTTGACACTGTTCCACATGGGAGACTTATTAGGAAGCTGCAATCAATGGCTAGAATAGGTGGAAATGTCTTGGAATGGATAAAAACTTACTTAGAAGGAAGGGAACAGAGGGTTAGAGTAAGACACTCAGTGTCTGAATGGAGAAGAGTTAGTAGTGGAGTTCCACAGGGTTCAGTTTTAGGGCCACTTTTGTTCCTTGTATATGTAAATGACCTACCAGAGTCTGTAAATTCATTCATGAATATGTTTGCAGATGATGCAAAGATTGTGAAGAAAGTAAAAAACGAGAACAATGGTAGAGAACTTCAGGAGGATCTAAATAATCTGCATGAGTGGTCAGAAAAGTAGCTAATGAAATTCAATACCTCAAAATGTAAGGTAATGAGAATGGGTACAAGTGCAAGAAGGCCCAAGCTTGACTACTCGGTGGCTGGAGTACAACTTCAAGAGACAGAAAATGAGAGAGATCTAGGAGTAAGCATACTGGCAGATTTGTCTCCAGAAA
Organism: Halocaridina rubra; assembly: GCA_037179515.1. Classification (NCBI taxonomy): domain Eukaryota; kingdom Metazoa; phylum Arthropoda; class Malacostraca; order Decapoda; family Atyidae; genus Halocaridina; species Halocaridina rubra. Next base: position 3,022 of record JAXCGZ010003231.1, on the reverse strand, counting down.
TACATAGAAATGGCGTAGTAAGGGCAGCATATGCATTCTTATCAAATGTAAGGGTAGCCTTCAGGCACATGGACAAGGAAATGTTCAGAAATATTTATGTAACCTATGTGAGGCCAAAACTCGAATATGCAGCCCCCTTTTGGAATCCGCACTTGAAAAAGCACATAGCTAAGCTTGAAAAAGTTCAAAGACATGCCACGAAACTGGTGCCAGAAATACGCAATCTCGGTTATGATGAGAGGCTGAGGGAATTAGACTTGCCATCACTCGAAGCTAGAAGAGTAAGGGGGGATATGGTGACAGTCTTTAAATTCCTTCATGGTTATGATAGAGTGGATAGGGATCGATATTTCGATATGGCTGGCTCTAGAACTAGAGGTCATAGCTTGAAGCTTCGTAAGAAAACTTGTTTGCAGGATGTAAGGAAATACTTTTTCAGTGTAAGAGTAGTTGATAATTGGAATTGGCTAAACGAGGAGGTAGTTAATGCTATCTCAATCCATAGTTTTAAGGACAGGTACG
>JAXCGZ010003230.1:10000-15000 GCA_037179515.1 Halocaridina rubra | reverse complement strand
ATATATATATATATATATATATATATATATATATATATATATATATATATATATATATATATATATATATATATATATATATATATATATATATATATATATATATATATATATATATATATATATATATATATATATATATATATATATATATATATATATATATATATATATATATATATATATATATATATATATATATATATATATATATATATATATATATATATATATATATATATATATATATATATATATATATATATATATATATATATATATATATATATATATATATATATATATATATATATATATATATATATATATATATATATATATATATATATATATATATATATATCAAATAAGCACATTACATATGTGAAAACATGAAAAAATTTTTACCCCGACCGGGACTCGAACCTAGGACTTATGATTACTAATTCAAGGCGCTACCACTACACCACAGAAGGTTAAAAGGAATCCAACCTTATAGCTTATATCTGCTATACTTAGTAATGAATACATTTTAACTGAATGCCACTATGTTCATATTACAGATTCCCCAACCTCACTCGTGGCTTCATTTTAGCATTTACTTCAATTCCCAATCTCATTCGGGCCATGAAATTATCAAATAAGCACATTACATATGTGAAAACATGAACAATATTTTACCCCGACCGGGACTCGAACCTAGGACTTATGATTACTAAGTCAAGGCGCTACCACTACACCACAGAAGGTTAAAAGGAATCCAACCTTATAGCTTATATCTGCTATACTTAGGAATGAACGCATTCTAACTGAATGCCACTATGTTCATATTACAGATTCCCCAACCTCACTCGTGGCTTCATTTTAGCATTTAATTCAATTCCCAATCTCATTCGGGCCATGAAATTATCAAATAAGCACATTACATATGTGAAAACATGAACAATTTTTTACCCCGACCGGGACTCGAACCTAGGACTTATGATTACTAAGTCAAGGCGCTACCACTACACCACAGAAGGTTAAAAGGAATCCAACCTTATAGCTTATATCTGCTATACTTAGGAATGAACGCATTCTAACTGAATGCCACTATGTTCATATTACAGATTCCCCAACCTCACTCGTGGCTTCATTTTAGCATTTAATTCAATTCCCAATCTCATTCGGGCCATGAAATTATCAAATAAGCACATTACATATGTGAAAACATGAACAATTTTTTACCCCGACCGGGACTCGAACCTAGGACTTATGATTACTAAGTCAAGGCGCTACCACTACACCACAGAAGGTTAAAAGGAATCCAACCTTATAGCTTATATCTGCTATACTTAGGAATGAACGCATTCTAACTGAATGCCACTATGTTCATATTACAGATTCCCCAACCTCACTCGTGGCTTCATTTTAGCATTTAATTCAATTCCCAATCTCATTCGGGCATGAAATATCAAATAAGCACATTACATATGTGAAAACATGAACAATTCTTTTACCCCGACCGGGACTCGAACCTAGGACTTATGATTACTAAGTCAAGGCGCTACCACTACACCACAGAAGGTTAAAAGGAATCCAACCTTATAGCTTATATCTGCTATACTTAGGAATGAACGCATTCTAACTGAATGCCACTATGTTCATATTACAGATTCCCCAACCTCACTCGTGGCTTCATTTTAGCATTTAATTCAATGAGATTGGGAATTGAATTAAATGCTAAAATGAAGCCACGAGTGAGGTTGGGGAATCTGTAATATGAACATAGTGGCATTCAGTTAGAATGCGTTCATTCCTAAGTATAGCAGATATAAGCTATAAGGTTGGATTCCTTTTAACCTTCTGTGGTGTAGTGGTAGCGCCTTGACTTAGTAATCATAAGTCCTAGGTTCGAGTCCCGGTCGGGGTAAAAAATTGTTCATGTTTTCACATATGTAATGTGCTTATTTGATAATTTCATGGCCCGAATGAGATTGGGAATTGAATTAAATGCTAAAATGAAGCCACGAGTGAGGTTGGGGAATCTGTAATATGAACATAGTGGCATTCAGTTAGAATGCGTTCATTCCTAAGTATAGCAGATATAAGCTATAAGGTTGGATTCCTTTTAACCTTCTGTGGTGTAGTGGTAGCGCCTTGACTTAGTAATCATAAGTCCTAGGTTCGAGTCCCGGTCGGGGTAAAAGAATTGTTCATGTTTTCACATATGTAATGTGCTTATTTGATAATTTCATGGCCCGAATGAGATTGGGAATTGAATTAAATGCTAAAATGAAGCCACGAGTGAGGTTGGGGAATCTGTAATATGAACATAGTGGCATTCAGTTAGAATGCGTTCATTCCTAAGTATAGCAGATATAAGCTATAAGGTTGGATTCCTTTTAACCTTCTGTGGTGTAGTGGTAGCGCCTTGACTTAGTAATCATAAGTCCTAGGTTCGAGTCCCGGTCGGGGTAAAAGAATTGTTCATGTTTTCACATATGTAATGTGCTTATTTGATAATTTCATGGCCCGAATGAGATTGGGAATTGAATTAAATGCTAAAATGAAGCCACGAGTGAGGTTGGGGAATCTGTAATATGAACATAGTGGCATTCAGTTAGAATGCGTTCATTCCTAAGTATAGCAGATATAAGCTATAAGGTTGGATTCCTTTTAACCTTCTGTGGTGTAGTGGTAGCGCCTTGACTTAGTAATCATAAGTCCTAGGTTCGAGTCCCGGTCGGGGTAAAAGAATTGTTCATATATATATATATATATATATATATATATATATATATATATATATATATATATATATATATATATATATATATATATATATATATATATATATATATATATATATATATATATATATATATATATATATATATATATATATATATATATATATATATATATATATATATATATATATATATGTATATATATATATATATATATATATATATATATATATATATATATATATATATATATATATATATATATATATATATATATATATATATATATATATATATATATATATATATATATATATATATATATATATATATATATATATATATATATATATATATATATATATATATATATATATATATATATATATATATATATATATATATATATATATATATATATATATATATATATATATATATATATATATATATATATATATATATATATATATATATATATATATATATATATATATATATATATATATATATATATATATATATATATATATATATATATATATATACTATATATATATATATATATATATATATATATATATATATATATATATATATATATATATATATATATATATATATATATATATATGTATATATATATATATATATATATATATATATATATATATATATATATATATATATATATATATATATATATATATATATATATATATATATATATATATATATATGAGCACAATACGAACGTGAAAACATGAATCATTTTTAGCCCGACCTTAACTTGAACCTAGGACTTATAATTACTAAGTCAAGGCGCTACCAACTACACCACAGAAGGTTAAAAGGAAACATACCTTATAGCTTATATCTGCTATAGTAGAAATGAACGCATTCTATCTGAATGCCACTATTTTCATATTACAGTTTCCCCTACCTCTCTCGTGATTTCGTTTTCGCATTTAATTCTACTCCCAATCTCATTCGGGACCAACAATAACCAGATAAGCACATTACATATATGAAAGCATAAATAATTTTTAACCCGACCGGGACCTGAACCTAGGACTTATAATTGAATTACATGCGAAAGCTAAACCACGGGTGACGTTGAGAATACTGTAATATGCACATAGTGGGACTGAGATAGAATGCGTTCATTTCTACTATGGCAGATATAAGCTAGAAGGTCTGTTTTCTTTTTAACCTTATGTGGTGTTGTTGGTACCCCTTGGCTTAGTAGTTATAAGTCTTAGGTTCAAGTCTCGGTCTGCTTAAAAATGATTCCTGTTTTCACAGATGGTAATGTGCTTATTTGGTTATTGTCGGTCCCGAATGAGATTGGGAGTTGAATTAAATGCGAAAACGAAACCACGAGTATGGTTCGGGGAAAATTGTAATATGAACATAGTGGCATTCAGATAGAATGGGATCACTCCTACTATAGCAGATATAAGCTAAATGGTCTGTTTCCTTTTAACCCTCTGTGTTGTAGTTGGTAGCGCCTTGACATTGTACTTAAAAGTTATAGGGTCAAGTCCTGGTTGGGGTAAAAATAATTCATGTTTTCACATATATAATGTACTTATTTTGGTATTGTTGGTCCCGAATGAGATTAGGAGTTGAATTAATTGCGAAAATGAAACCATGAGTGAGGTTGGGGAAACTGTAACATGAACATAGTGGCATTCAGATAGAATATGTTCGTTCCTACTATAGCAGATATAAGCTATAAGGTCTGTTTCCTTTTATCCTTTTGTGGTGTAGTTGGTAGCACCTTGGTTGAGTAATTATAAATATTAGGGTCAAGTCCCGGTCAGGGTAAAAATTATATATATATATATATATATATATATATATATATATATATATATATATATATATATATATATATATATATATATATATATATATATATATATATATATATATTTATGGGTGTGACTCCGGGACAGGCAGAAACTGCCCTCATCAAAAAAGGCCCGGGCACGAGCAAATACCAAGACGAAGGAAAAGAAATAGGTTAAGGACAAGGCAGAGATGATGTAATGACACACATTGGGAAACGACAGACAGAAAAAAAAAACAGTCAAAGTACAGAGGACCCAGAGATATGGAAGACTAGGCTCAGAGATGACGATAGATCTGCTTTTTGAAGGATGAAAGGTCATAAGAATTAGGAAAGACAGAAGGAGGAAGAGAGTTCCAGAGTCTGGAGGTAGATGGGAAGAATCAGTCACTGCACCGACCAATCTGCGAGCT
>JAXCGZ010003230.1:0-5000 GCA_037179515.1 Halocaridina rubra | reverse complement strand
GTATGTGATCTACATTTTAAAATATAGTCCACTGGCATGATTCTTCTTGGATATTTATTCAAGCTTAAAGAAAATGTTCTGAAAGCAGACATTTATATACTTTAGTTTATATGTATTATAGAATATATTTAAAAAATTATGTCTTAAAATTAAGTATTAATGATCAGATCTTATGGCAAAATTTTGGGACCTTGGATATTTAGAGAATTGCCAGACTCCCAACTTAACCTAGCCTAACCTAACCTAACTTAACCTAACCTGATCTAACCTAACATAACCTAAAGTAACCTAACCTAACCTAGCCTACCTTACCCTAACTTACCCCAACCTGATCTAACCAAACCTGACCTAACCTTACATAACTTAACCCAACCTAACCTAACTTAAGCTATCTTAATCGTGGCATTCAGTTAGAATGCGTTCATTCCTAAGTATAGCAGATATAAGCTATAAGGTTGGGTTCCTTTTAACCTTCTGTGGTGTAGTGGTAGCGCCTTGACTTAGTAATCATAAGTCCTAGGTTCGAGTCCCGGTCGGGGTAAAAAATGATTCATGTTTTCACATATGTAATGTGCTTATTTGATAATTTCATGGCCCGAATAAGATTGGGAATTGAATTAAATGCTAAAATGAACCACGAGTGAGGTTGGGGAATCTGTAATATGAACATAGTGACATTCAGTTAGAATGCGTTCATTCCTAAGTATAGCAGATATAAGCTATAAGATTGGGTTCCTTTTAACCTTCTGTGGTGTAGTGGTAGCGCCTTGACTTAGTAATCATAAGTCCTAGGTTCGAGTCCCGGTCGGGGTAAAAAATGATTCATGTTTTCACATATGTAATGTGCTTATTTGATAATTTCATGGCCCGAATGAGATTGGGAATTGAATTAAATACTAAAATGAACCACGAGTGAGGTTGGGGAATCTGTAATATGAACATAGTGGCATTCAGTTAGAATGCGTTCATTCCTAAGTATAGCAGATATAAGCTATAAGGTTGGGTTCCTTTTAACCTTCTGTGGTGTAGTGGTAGCGCCTTGACTTAGTAATCATAAGTCCTAGGTTCGAGTCCCGGTCGGGGTAAAAAATGATTCATGTTTTCACATATGTAATGTGCTTATTTGATAATTTCATGGCCCGAATGAGATTGGGAATTGAATTAAATGCTAAAATGAACCACGAGTGAGGTTGGGGAATCTGTAATATGAACATAGTGGCATTCAGTTAGAATGCGTTCATTCCTATGTATAGCAGATATAAGCTATAAGGTTGGGTTCCTTTTAACCTTCTGTGGTGTAGTGGTAGCGCCTTGACTTAGTAATCATAAGTCCTAGGTTCGAGTCCCGATCGGGGTAAAAAATAATTCATGTTTTCACATATGTAATGTGCTTATTTGATAATTTCATGGCCCGAATGAGATTGGGAATTGAATTAAATGCTAAAATGAACCACGAGTGAGGTTGGGGAATCTGTAATATGAACATAGTGGCATTCAGTTAGAATGCGTTCATTCCTAAGTATAGCAGATATAAGCTATAAGGTTGGGTTCCTTTTAACTTTCTGTGGTGTAGTGGTAGCGCCTTGACTTAGTAATTATAAGTCCTAGGTTCGAGTCCCGGTCGGGGTAAAAAATGATTCATGTTTTCACATATGTAATGTGCTTATTTGATAATTTCATGGCCAGAATGAGATTGGGAATTGAATTAAATGCTAAAATGAACCACGAGTGAGGTTGGGGAATCTGTAATATGAACATAGTGGCATTCAGTTAGAATGCGTTCATTCCTATGTATAGCAGATATAAGCTATAAGGTTGGATTCCTTTTAAACTTCTGTGGAGTAGTGGTAGCGCCTTGACTTAATAATCATAAGTCCTAGGTTCGAGTCCCGGTCGGGGTAAAAAATGATTCAATGTTTTCACATATGTAATGTGCTTATTTGATAATTTCATGGCCCGAATGAGATTGGGAATTGAATTAAAGGCTAAAATGAACCACGAGTGAGGTTGGGGAATCTGTAATATGAACATAGTGGCATTCAGTTAGAATGCGTTCATTCCTAAGTATAGCAGATATAAGCTATAAGGTTGGGTTCCTTTTAACCTTCTGTGGTGTATTGGTAGCACCTTGACTTAGTAATCATAAGTCCTAGGTTCGAGTTCCGGTCCGGGTAAAAAATGATTCATGTTTTCACATATGTAATGTACTTATTTGATAATTTCATGGCCCGAATGAGATTGGGAATTGAATTAAATGCTAAAATGAACCCACGAGTGAGGTTGGGGAATCTGTAATATGAACATAGTGGCATTCAGTTAGAATGCGTTCATTCCTATGTATAGCAGATATAAGCTATAAGGTTGGGTTCCTTTTAACCTTCTGTGGTGTATTGGTAGCGCCTTGACTTAGTAATCATAAGTCCTAGGTTCGAGTCCCGGTCGGGGTAAAAAATGATTCATGTTTTCACATATGTAATGTGCTTATTTGATAATTTCATGGCCCGAATGAGATTGGGAATTGAATTAAATGCTAAAATGAACCACGAGTGAGGTTGGGGAATCTGTAATATGAACATAGTGGCATTCAGTTAGAATGCGTTCATTCCTATGTATAGCAGATATAAGCTATAAGGTTGGGTTCCTTTTAACCTTCTGTGGTGTATTGGTAGCGCCTTGACTTAGTAATCATAAGTCCTAGGTTCGAGTCCCGGTCGGGGTAAAAAATGATTCATGTTTTCACATATGCAATGTGCTTATTTGATAATTTCATGGCCCGAATGAGATTGGGAATTGAATTAAATACTAAAATGAACCACAAGTGAGGTTGGGGAATCTGTAATATGAACATAGTGGCATTCAGTTAGAATGCGTTCATTCCTAAGTATAGCAGATATAAGCTATAAGGTTGGGTTCCTTTTGACCTTCTGCGGTGTAGTGGTAGCGCCTTGACTTAGTAATTATAAGTCCTAGGTTCGAGTCCCGGTCGGGGTAAAAAATGATTCATGTTTTCACATATGTAATGTGCTTATTTGATAATTTCATGGCCAGAATGAGATTGGGAATTGAATTAAATGCTAAAATGAACCACGAGTGAGGTTGGGGAATCTGTAATATGAACATAGTGGCATTCAGTTAGAATGCGTTCATTCCTATGTATAGCAGATATAAGCTATAAGGTTGGGTTCCTTTTAACCTTCTGTGGTGTAGTGGTAGCGCCTTGACTTAGTAATCATAAGTCCTAGGTTCGAGTCCTGGTCGGGGTAAAAAATGATTCATGTTTTCACATATGTAATGTGCTTATTTGATAATTTCATGGCCCGAATGAGATTGGGAATTGAGTTAAATGCTAAAATGAACCACGAGTGAGGTTGGGGAATCTGTAATATGAACATAGTGGCATTCAGTTAGAATGCGTTCATTCCTGTGTATAGCAGATATAAGCTATAAGGTTGGGTTCCTTTTAACCTTCTGTGGTGTAGTGGTAGCGCCTTGACTTAGTAATCATAAGTCCTAGGTTCGAGTCCCGGTCGGGGTAAAAAATGATTCATGTTTTCACATATGTAATGTGCTTATTTGATAATTTCATGGCCCGAATGAGATTGGGAATTGAATTAAATGCTAAAATGAACCACGAGTGAGGTTGGGGAATCTGTAATATGAACATAGTGGCATTCAGTTAGAATGCGTTCATTCCTATGTATAGCAGATATAAGCTATAAGGTTGGGTTCCTTTTAACCTTCTGTGGTGTAGTGGTAGCGCCTTGACTTAGTAATCATAAGTCCTAGGTTCGAGTCCCGGTCGGGGTAAAAAATGATTCATGTTTTCACATATGCAATGTGCTTATTTGATAATTTCATGGCCCGAATGAGATTGGGAATTGAATTAAATACTAAAATGAACCACAAGTGAGGTTGGGGAATCTGTAATATGAACATAGTGGCATTCAGTTAGAATGCGTTCATTCCTAAGTATAGCAGATATAAGCTATAAGGTTGGGTTCCTTTTAACCTTCTGCGGTGTAGTGGTAGCGCCTTGACTTAGTAATTATAAGTCCTAGGTTCGAGTCCCGGTCGGGGTAAAAAATGATTCATGTTTTCACATATGTAATGTGCTTATTTGATAATTTCATGGCCCGAATGAGATTGGGAATTGAATTAAATGCTAAAATGAACCACGAGTGAGGTTGGGGAATCTGTAATATGAACATAGTGGCATTCAGTTAGAATGCGTTCATTCCTGTGTATAGCAGATATAAGCTATAAGGTTGGGTTCCTTTTAACCTTCTGTGGTGTAGTGGTAGCGCCTTGACTTAGTAATCATAAGTCCTAGGTTCGAGTCCTGGTCGGGGTAAAAAATGATTCATGTTTTCACATATGTAATGTGCTTATTTGATAATTTCATGGCCCGAATGAGATTGGGAATTGAGTTAAATGCTAAAATGAACCACGAGTGAGGTTGGGTAATCTGTAATATGAACATAGTGGCATTCAGTTAGAATGCGTTCATTCCTGTGTATAGCAGATATAAGCTATAAGGTTGGGTTCCTTTTAACCTTCTGTGGTGTAGTGGTAGCGCCTTGACTTAGTAATCATAAGTCCTAGGTTCGAGTCCCGGTCGGGGTAAAAAATGATTCATGTTTTCACATATGTAATGTGCTTATTTGATAATTTCATGGCCCGAATGAGATTGGGAATTGAATTAAATGCTAAAATGAACCACGAGTGAGGTTGGGGAATCTGTAATATGAACATAGTGGCATTCAGTTAGAATGCGTTCAATTCTAAGTATAGCAGATATAAGCTATAAGGTTGGGTTCCTTTTAACCTTCTGTGGTGTAGTGGTAGCGCCTTGACTTAGTAATTATAAGTCCTAGGTTCGAGTCCCGGTCGGGGTAAAAAATGATTCATGTTTTCACATATGTAATGTGCTTATTTGATAATTTCATGGCCCGAATGAGATTGGGAATTGAATTAAATGCTAATATGAACCACGAGTGAGG
>JAXCGZ010003229.1:12500-19380 GCA_037179515.1 Halocaridina rubra | reverse complement strand
TTCCCGACAAGGAAAGAAAAAATATTTTAATACATTCTAAAATTCTTCATTGCATTGCATTTGTTTAATAATTAAAATATAGAGGTATTAAAATGCTCTTTCACAAAACTATGCAGTAGGTATTGCTCTATAAATTTAAATACAACAGAATAAACATCTTGTATAAATACACTAACATTGCTTAGAGTAATTATTACATTGCAATAACGGATGTTGACTTCATGTAAATGTATTTTTACAGTTCTTAGAATATTTTTTTTGCAATATTAGCGTGGATGTTGACATCATGTACAAGTTTAATAACATTGCTTAAAATAATATTTTTAAAGTATAGGACTAGATGGAGAGAGAGAGAGAGAGAGAGAGAGAGAGAGGAGAGAGAGAGAGAGAGAGAGAGAGAGAGAGAGAGAGAGAGAGAGAGAGAGAGAGAGAGAGAGAGAGAGAGAGAGAGAAATATATATATATATATATATATATATATATATATATATATATATATATATATATATATATATATATATATATATATATATATATATATATATATATATATATATATATATATATATATATTATATATATATATATATATATATATATATATAGAGAGAGAGAGAGAGAGAGAGAGAGAGAGAGAGAGAGAGAGAGAGAGAGAGAGAGAGAGAGAGAGAGAGAGAGAGAGATATTGGATTCTTTATTCATGGGAGGAGGGGATGAGAATAGAAAGGGGTTTTGGGTGGAGGGGATGCCGGGGTAGGAATGGGGGGGTGTTGTGTGGAAAATAGAAGTTTGGTGTGATTAAAAATTAATGGAATCCAATAAATAGTCGTTATATGAAGGCCAATGGCAGGGATCATTGGCAGAGGGGAGAAAGTATTAAAAAATAACGATCCCCTTTTTAAAAGAAAAAAAAAAAGGTTTTGGGCTTCCTGCATTTTCTCCCCATTTTGGGAGGAAACCCCGAATTTTAACTGTGGTCATATTCATATTTTGTTCATAATGAAAGTTATAATAGTTATTTAGTTTTCATTATTATATTTATTGTTTTGTTTATAATGATAAATTATTGTTATTAATACCCCAATTACTACAACAACAACAACAACTACTACTACTACTACTACTTCTACTACTATTACTACTACTACTACTACTGCTACAACAACAATAATAACAACAACAACAACAACTACTACTACTACTACTACTAATACTACTACTACTACTACTACTACTACTAATAATAATAATAATAATAATAATAATAATAATTATAATAATAATAATAATAATAATAATAATAATAATAATAATCCATCAGCATCATCTTACACCGTTTTACATTATATTGCTCAAACGTCTCCGTAGTTTTCAAAATTGCTCATACACTCCACAAACTAGTACTTATTTTGTTTAATGCCAAAGTTAAGCACGTCGTGTGACCTGAAAATTTTTGATATCTTATACTGGCACTTTAAAAGAATTAAAAAAAAAAAGTTGTAACCACAATTAAAAAAAAAGTGATTTTTTTTAGGAGGGATTGAAATTATTTTTCTTTATTATTATAATGATTTTTTTTTTTAGAAAATTATTAAAAATCGCTGGTTAGTGGGACGCCGAGTGCCTAGAGTGACTGCAGTTTATGATATTAGCCAGATTCCACGTACTGAGGGTGCCAGTCAGTGCCATGACTTTGCATCTTCCGAGGGACTTGTAAATGCATGACTGCAAAGGTGTTGCTTGCAGTTCATGTTGCATGAGGTTCCATTTACTTGTTTTCCTTCTTGCTTGTAGATTCTTTCGATTGCTCTTCTTTATTTTTTTTTTGCTTGTAGTTTCTTTTGTTCGCCGTTCTTTTTGCTTGTGGTTCCTTTTGGGTCATTCCCAGAATAGGGTACTTCTTAGATTGAAGCAAGAGACTTGTTCTGAATTTTGGGTAAGGTTGGATCAGGTTAGGTTGACCTTGCCTAACCTAACCAAATCATAAATTTTTTTATCAATGTGTTCCGGTTTTGCGTCAAGGACTCCCTTTTCAACCAAGGGCTAGGACAGTTGCCTTCGTGCGAAGGACTTGTCTTTGCACATGTAATCGTTACCCTGAGTGCATGCCCTTGCTAACCTCAGACCGTGACGGGGCACGAACCCTCGACCTGACGCCTCAAAGTTGAGGACGCTACCGTTTGAGCCACGGTATTTTTTATTGCTAGGTTCCTAATTTGGGACTGATGTTGAACGCAGGATCTTCATCAGGAATTGAGGTAAATTAGGTGCTTATTCTACGATTGATTCGTTGCTTTTACTCTTGGTTCCTTTTGCTTGTAGTGCCTTGTGCTTGCTGTTCCTTTACAGATTAGCTTAGCAGTGTCCATGGAAAAATAAATTATGTAATATAATCTTTAACGTAGTACCAACCAAAAGGATGTTTTATGAGAAATTCGAAATGAGAGCAGTAGGGTCTTCCCCCTTATCTAATTCTCCTTTCTGGTTATCTGCAGCTTTTCCCATGTTCATATGGGGTCCCTTCTTTATACTAGTCCCTTTCATTGGTGTTCACTTACAGTTCTCTTGATGTTGTCTTCCTCATTAATTTCATTCTTGTACATTACATACAAAATTACTTCAAAATTTGTGTTCTAAATATGATGTTTTTGAAGTCTTATATCCTCGGTACCATTAGGATCCTAAAGGGAAATTACAAACAAATACGCAGTTATCTACGCGAAAAGATCGCTAACATTGTCGTTATAATTGTTTCTGCAGCCTTTAGTGTTAATTTAGTCATCAGTATTGCATCAAAGGGTTCTGGTGGGTCTGTGAATGAGGATGGCTGAGGAGCGAGTAAGAGTAAATGGCATGGGTGTGTTTGCATTAAGTGAAACAAAGGTGATCGGGTGCGTGCTTTAACTCAGCCACCCCCTTACTAGGGAGACTGGGGCTTTTTTTTTCCTAACTAACTTTTTCCATTGAACTGGTCTTGGGACTGGCTATTAGATGAGCTGGCTTACTTCCCCAGCGGCTGGATTTGCCCCATTAAATACAACTCTGCCCATATTTTATTTCGAACTTTCCCATCCATCTTCCATTCCTTTCCCACCTCCCCATTCTCTCAAGGGGTGAAAAGGTTGGTAACTGACACCCTCTTACTTCCTGTACCCATTCCTATCCACCCGAGAAAACGTATGACTGAATAATTCTTTTCATCTAGCACTGTGACTCTTTCGAAGGACAGAATTGAGTCCAGAGTCCACTTGAGTCATAATTTATCACTTTCACATTTCCTCCATGACTCGAATCATCATGTGCAGATTTAACCAAATGTTATATATGAGCTGTGGCGTCATGTGTCATCAATTTTAATTGGGGACATGATTTAGCGTTTCTCCATGCTCGTGCTTCTAAATGATTAGATATGCAGTATATATGTATGTATGTATGCATGTATGTTTGTATGTATTTATGTATGTATGTATGTATGTATGTATGTATGTATGTATGTATGTATGTATGTATGTGTATGTATGTATGTATGTATGTATGTATGTATGTGTGTATGTATGTATGTATGTATGCATGTACGTACGTACGTACGTACGTGTGTGTATGTATGTATGTATGTATGTATGTACGTTCCTATTTTTATTAATATACACTATTGTGTTGGTCACTTTCGCTCTTATCGATTATTTACTCAAGTTCATAATGGCATCATGAACATCACATCTAACGGTTGTACTATCTGAAGCTATTTAGTGGACAGGGAAGTCACTACCCTCTCCTGATTCCCAAGCCAGGTGTGTGAAGAGAATCTGCAGTATGTGAAACATTGCAGAGTTAAATTAGGAACCTTCTAGGTGGAAGGCCGGTTCCATATACACTAACCTAAATTGTCTGCCGAAATAGACTGCTAACATTTACTTTTGACTCAAAGTAATATCATTAGTATATCATTCACTCATTTTTATGTTACAAAAATGATGACAAAAACTCTTCTTTTCACTATAATTTTTTTTTTTATCACAATCCATTTACCACCATAATTTTGTTTTCACACAAATGCTTTTGCTGGTACGGTCTCCGAAAACGAAATGTGAAATTTCGAAGTTTTGGGCAGTTTTAATTTACACCCCCAAGTGGTGAGGCATGAAATATGTGACATCGAAAAAATAACGCAAAATTATTGCAAGACACTAACTTAGGGCAGAAACGATATATTTTTCCAAGTTTTTCATGATTTTATAAATGCAGTTTAAGAACGTTTTCATGGATTTGGAAAATACATAAATTTACTGACCGTACTTATCGTATGACTCTATCTTGAACACTTTTTTTTTTTTTATGATTGTGACACCAGGACGGGCCAAAAAAAAAAGTAAAATAAAACAGCCCTCATCGGGCCTGGGCACGAAGAAGACCAAAAGTATAGAGAAACAGAGATGGAGAGTGTAATGACTTGTCAGATGTGAAGGGATACTAAAAGATGTATAATGAATATCCGAGAATATTCAGTGTAGCTGTAGGCATAGAAAAAGAACTGTAACTGAAGGAAGACTTAACTTCGAACTGTCCTGGACAGACCTATTTATGTTAAAAAAACTTCATTTAGAGTCTTGAGTGTTCCTATATTGAATTATTAGACTAAGAAAATCTCATGAGCTTTAAAAAGCAATACATCTATTTTGTTTTCGAAAGCTGTCCAAGCGAATGATGATAGCATAATCGCTGTCCACATGGATTTTGATGAATATCATTGTACAGAATTGATATCTGTAGTAGATATGGAAAATTGGCTCTCACTCTGTAAGCAACAGCTCTGTTCCAGCAGCCATCCAGGCTTCCAGGCCACAGCTACATGCTCGTTTTGGCCTTCCAGCAAGAAGGTATGCAGCTTGCATCATTAGGATCTAAGTAAATGCGTTTCTGGGACTAATGAAATATATTTTTTTAGAACAAGTTATTTATGTCATGCATAATTAAATCGTTAGATCTCATACTTTATACGCGAATGATAATCCAGCCGGTTTTACGTCACGGACTCCTTTTTCTACTCCCTTTTCTGCCTTTTTGCGAAGTTGTTTTGGAAGATGTAATCATTACCCTGAGTGCATGCCCTTGCTAACCTCAGACCGTGGCGGGGCGCGAACCCTCGACCTGTCGCCTCAGAGTCGCTGACGCTACCACTTTGTCACTGTGACTACTACCTTATACGTGAATGCTAATAGCAAATGGAATTGATAAATATATAAATAAGACAGAAAATAAATAATGATTAAAATATATCACTTAGTACGTAAAGCCATAGAAATGATATTTAATATTTTCTGTTTTGATGAACGGAAAAATAAAGGAAAATATCCTTAGTAGCTGTTGAAGTCAATGTTACTTTGAAATTAAGAGATTTCATTGGCAATTTTTTTTTAAACTTAAGTTAAAATAAATGAGTATAAGGACAACAACAACAACAACTACTACTACTACTACTACTACTACTACTACTACTAATAATAATAATAATAATAATAATAATAATAATAATAATAATAATAATAATAATAATAATAATAATAATGAAAATAATAATAATAATGATAATAATAATAATAATGTTGCACGAATATTATAAATGCTTATATACTCTTCAGTAAAATTCTTTATGAGAGATCCTGTGCCAACAGGTGCCATTCATTTACTAGGTAAGTGCCATAGGAAACTACATATGCAGGTCAATAAGGCTTCAAAGCATACTAGTAATTCCCATTAGCTTAGGAGAGTAATGGATGTCTCTGCGTTAAATTGACTATTTCATATTTTCAAAAGTGAATGTTAGTGATGTACACATAGGTCAAATGTGTGTATGTATGTGTGTGTGTGAGAGATTATTATTATTTTATTAATTTATTGCGCCAAGGCGTCAGACATTACATGAGTTCATACAAATAATGCTTCAAATGGATACAAAACCAAAATTTGAACATAGTTTACAGGGAGGTGTACACACTGATAAAACATTGCTGCATACTAACACACAACTCACAGTATGGCAGCACAGAGTACATTATATGCAAAAATAAAGCTCAGAGAAACGCAGAATGCACAAACAGAATTATACAGCAACATACAGAAAATATATGTATAATTCAATATAATTAATAGCCACCAAAGTGAGGATAACGAGCAAGAATAACATCAAGGTTGTCATCATTAAGTAAAAATGAGCAGATCTGTATTAAGTTCTGACCTCGTGGTAAAACATCTCTCACTGTGGGGCACTGAAGACAATAGTGGTCAAGAGTGTTAGCATTAGGACGGTCGCATAATTTACAGGAGGTGTACTGTGGCATATCTAGAGTCTGGGAGACCTGCCATAAAGGCCAATACCCCATTCTGAGCCGAGCACTAACTACATTGTTTTTCCGCACCATTAACCAGCGTCTGCGATACTTGTAGCGACTGTGAAGAAAGTGATCATGGTGCTGTATGGACACACTGTTGGCCCTCTCCGTGTCCCTGCGCTGGACCGTCATGGCAAACCCAGCTGAGTAGATGATGTTACGTAGGCATCGGAGGGAGGGCTCAGCGTCCACAGCATGCCCATCCAGCATACAGGCCGCCTTGGCAAGACGATCCGCTGTGTCGTTGCCAGTCAGCCCAATGTGGGATGGAGTCCATACAAACGACACAACAAGAGAAGCATCCCGAGCGGCCGCGAGGCGACATAGTATATCTCCCACAGCACGGCCACAGATAGGTCTTGGCGAGGATAGGGCTTGTAGGGCCGATTGGGAGTCACAAATTATTACCCCATTCACTCGTCGTCGAACAAGGAGAGTCACGGCATCCAAGATGGCATTCAGTTCACAGTAGGTGGAGCTCGACGAGGTGG
>JAXCGZ010003229.1:0-7500 GCA_037179515.1 Halocaridina rubra | reverse complement strand
ACCCTTACTGTAAGGAATTAGACCCACTCTCCCCTATTTACATAGAGTCTCTGTAATGCAAGTGAATGAATTTGAATGAAAGAATGTATATATATATATATATATATATATATATATATATATATATATATATATATATATATATATATATATATATATATATATATATATATATGGCCTCATTCCCCTTTGTAAGAGGGTGGCTTAGCCAAATAACAGGTATTCACCACGATCCACACATACCTCAACTACTCCTCTTAGCTCCTTGGAGATAAAGGGTTGTCACATTTCCCCCCCCCCCTTCCATCCTGCTTGGGTCATCCACAAGGTAGGCGGGTCAGAATATTCTGTTATGATGCCAGGCAGTCGCAGCTGGAATATCCCCACGAGGAGGGGGTAGAATACTGCCTCCGTGCTCCCTTGCGTGTATTAAATTTCGAATAAACGGGGCGGAGCTGGGGAACTGGGAATCCCATTTCCTTTTTTTTTATCCTACGCGTGGCCAAGAATGAAATTAGAATAATAATTGTAAAAGAATTAAGAAAGGCATTTCACTGCTTAAATAATTTATTGATGGCAACATAATGAATAATTATATAAAAAGAGGAATAGGTTAATTAATTATCAATTAGTAACTTTAATTAAAACTATGCAAGTCAAGGAAACGAAAGCAGAATTTCAAATAAAAATTAAGGAAACGAAAGCAGAAATTCAGGACTGAAAAAAAAAAATAAGAAGGCTTTTCATGTAACTCTGTGAAATACTTGCGCGATCTCGTGTGTGTGTGCTTGTGTGTGTGTTTTTTTTTTATAAATTAATGATATGCTACTGTATGAAATGTATATTATTATGTAGCTGTTATATTATTGTTGGTTGTGGTATAGTAAACTTCTTTTCTCTTTCTGTCTCAAACATCATTGTTGACACCAGATGAAATATGACGTGAACGTTCATCAGATAATTTTCCTAAATGGAATTGCGACAGATCGTGACTTACAACTAGGCTTAAGCCAGTGTCACACAACTAGGTAGTTTCATTGACTTTTAGAACTCCTGAAGACTTACATTTTTGTCATGGAAAAGGATTTCTGATATCGACAACTTTAAGGGTTTTGGGACGTGGGCGTAGGTTGACACATACACTGAGTAGCTTTTGTCACAATTTATCAGCATTCGCATGAGGGTCGACACATATGTTCCGGTTTTACGTCACGGACTCCCTTTTCTACCAAGGGCTAGGACGGTTGCCTTCTTGCGAAGGACTTGTTTTGGCAGTTGTAATCGTTACCCTGAGTGCATGCCCTTGCTAACCTCGGACCGTGATGGGGCGCGAATCCTCGACCTGACGCCTCAACGTCGCGGACGCTACCGCTTGAGCCACGGTGACTACAGGGTCGACGCATATGTTGGTGTTGGGATATTAAGTGTGGATACCTTTCCTAACTCCCCTCGGTGGGATCGAACCCGTGTTAGTCGCTTCCCGAGTTATACACTCTACCACTGACCAACCGCTGCCCCCATAGGTTGATACATATTTTGGGACTTGGACGTAGGTTGAACATATATTGCACCGCTTTTGTCACATTTTATCCCCATTCGAATGGGGGTGGACACATATGTTGGAGTTGGGGGTATTAAGTGTGAATTCCCCTCCTAACTTCCCGCGGTGGGATTGAACCCTATAGGTTGACACACATTTTGTAAAATTTACCAATACCTTCCCTGAATCTTAAGGATTAAGTTAACTTAAGGAACAATATTTCCATGATAGTTTTATCCAAATTCTTCTAATCATTGTTTAGATGTTGGAAGTTGCGAATAAAATTTACATTAAAAGGTAAATAAAGAAAATTTGTTAACTTGCAGGACTTAAAGCACTCTGAACATTCTGTTCTTTTGTGTTTAAGGATTCTCCTCCATCCATGAGCCTCCTCCAGTCCGCCTGCAGCTCATTCAGTCCTCGTTAATGTTGTGCTGATGCAAGGTTTTATGACCTGAAACACTCCAATATATATATCTTTTTGTAGCTAAAAATAATCACATATATAGACAACTTGTTGAATTTAGTTTCGAAACACAACTTTTGCTCATGTTTTTGTTCCCGTTAAAGCTTAGCGATGGAAAACTCTGTCCTATTAATAGCTCCAGAGAGGAAAAATGACTAAAAACACAGGCAAGAAAAACACAGGCACCCGAAGGCCAAAAGCTATTGTGGGGATTCTAAAAACGCAGACACCAAAAGGCCAAAGCTATTGTGGGGATTTAAAGATGAAAACAATGTTTCAAGAAATGCTTTCTTAGAAGCGCAACAAAGGCATCGCAATAAAAAAAAATTTCATTAAAACAGTTCGAGAAGCTTTCTTAAGAAGAAGAAGAAGAAGAAGAAGAAGAAGAAGAAGAAGAAGAAGAAGAAGAAGAAGAAGAAGAAGAAGAAGAAGAAGAAGAAAGAAAACAGAAAAAGAAAAAGAAAAAAAGATAAAGAAGAAAAAAGATTCTTCTAGAAGAAGTAGATGAAGAAGAAATAGAAGAAGAAGAAGAAAAAGAAGAAAAAGAAGAAGAACATTCTATTTTAAGCTTTCCAAGAGACGAACGCTTCAACTTCACATATCTCACTTTAAATCAAATGGGCGAAGTAGTAGAATTCTAAAACGCTGAAATTACCGAATTCTTTCTGTACTTTTATAGTTATAACGACTTGAACGCTAATGTTAGAGATGTGCGTGTACACACACACACACACACACACACACACACGAACACTCGCGCACACACACACACACACACACACACACACACACACACACACACACACACACACAAACACTCACACACACACACACACATATATCTTTATTTTAGTTCAATTACATGTCAACTTATAAGTCACTTTTAATCTTAGAAGAATAACCATTGTACAAAAATGAAAAAAAATGTTTGTTTGTTTGTATTTATCTTTATTCCAAAACCGTCGTCGATTTACCATGAGGATGGCCAAGTCAAAACACACTCGCACGCTCTGACTCATCCTTAGTGGAAACTACGAAAGTTAGGGATTCTCAGTCCCCTCCCTCCGCCTCATTGAGTCAAGCTTTACTACACCTTAGAGGATGTGAAGCTGGCATTTTAGTTCACAACCACATAAGAAAGAAAGAAAATGTCGAGGAAGAGAACGGTCTATTGGAGGTAGAGGAGCCTTGTACTCATCAGTTGGATAGCCTAGCTCTGTAAATGTTGTTTGTTCCGGTTTTACGTCACGGACCCCCTTTTGCTACCAAGGGCTAGGACGGTTGCCTTCTTGCGAAGGACTTGTTTTGGCAGATGTAATCGTTACCCTGAGTGCATGCCCTTGCTAACCTCAGACCGTGACGGGGCGGGAACTCTCGACCTGACGCCTCAAATCGCGGACGCTACCGCTTGAGCCACGGTGACTACTAGCCTAGCTCTGTAAATACATTCTCATTCCGAAAATCCGACCAGATGTTCTGATTTAGAAACTTTTTTCTCCCGAACTTTTTTTTTTTCACCTTTACGGTATCAGTTTATTGATTTCCTTATCCCGGGGATAGACCTGGTACTATGGATAAGAACTCTTTATAGTTTATTTTCTTTTTAGATGGTCACGATTACCGAAAACGGCCTCTCTCTCTCTCTCTCTCTCTCTCTCTCTCTCTCTCTCTCTCTCTCTCTCTCTCTCTCTCTCTCTCTCTCTCTCTCTCTCTCTCTCTCTCTCTCTCTCTCTCTCTCTCTCTCTCTCTCTCTCTTTTGGAGTATATAAATTACTTTGCAATGTTTCCTGACTGCAACTGACCATACATACATACATAAATATATATATACATGCATACATACATACATACATACATACATACATATTTATTCGGATAAATATGCTGGCTAAATTGATAGACAGACAGACGGGCATATATTCCTATAGCCATCATCACACCTCCCCAAAGCAGTGGAATTCATTGGCTTGACTGCTCTTCACTTGAGTAGTTTAACCCTAGAAGCTAATTAGAGGAGACATATAATGTGGTCATATAGTAGGGGACACGATGAGAGGAGAGAGAATTAGTTGATTAATATAGAACCCCCTTTATGTATGGGACGGGGCTAATAATAGAGTCTTGTGTAGGGGCGTATCTAGTACTCTTCTACTGTCATGGGTGTTCCAAGATGGAAACATTGAACATTTTTCATCGAAAATCTTTTGATAACAAGTACAATGCAATTACGCATTTTTAAATGTTTTCACATGATCAGCCTACTACTGTCAGGGTACGAACCTGGGACGTCTAAACTGTGGACTCATGTTCTACAAGCTCAAGGTTCGAATCCCGACTGTAGAAGGTAGATTAAGTGAAAACCTTTTAGAAAAATTGCAATACAATTGCACATTTTTAAATGTTTTTACATGATCAGCCTTCTTTTGTCGGGGTTCGAACCTGGGACTTTTAATCTGTGGACTCATGCTCTACATGTTCCAGGTTCAAATCCCGACAGTAGCAGGTAAATTATTTGAAAAAAGAATTTGTATTAATATTTTTTGGTTTTCGAGGTATTATATAGGGATATTTGCATATATCGGCATTACAGTCACATAAATGTCATATTTATAATAATACTGAATTTATTAACTTAAGGTCATGAATATTATGATATAACACAGCTGACCTAGTCTACCAGCATCAGCGTATTCCGATTAAGTATGTGCAAACGCAAGTACATATGTATAAACATACAAAGAAATACATAATAATAATAATAATAATAATAATAATAATAATAATAATAATAATAATAATAATAATAATAATAATAATAATAAGGATAATAATAATTGTAAAAATAATAATAATAATAATAATAATAATAATAATAATAATAATAATAATAATAATAAAAATAATAATAATAATAATGATAATAATAATAATAGTAATAATAATAATAATAATAATAATAATAATAATAATAATAATAATAATAATAATAATAATAATAATAATAATAATAATAACAATAATAATAATAATACTAAAGGTACCTCATTATGTTAGCCCATTAAACTGCAATGGCATTCCTGTTTCCAAAGCATGAGTTATTTGCCATGAGTAAGTGATTCATAACAGGAATTCTATTCAGCGTATGAGAATTTGATTTTAAGTTCGTTCATATTTTTCGTAACAATTCATAATTTTTTTTATTTTAAAATTGGTGTATTTCCAAAATATAACAAGTACAACTAAAAATCCAGCCACTGGAGGAGCGACTAGCCAGCTCAATTCGGTGTCAGTCCCAAGCCTCGATTAGTGGAGCCAGATGGTATCAGGAAAGGGTATTTATCCAAGGACCATCCACTTGTCTCTAAGAGGCTGCTGAAAAACAGCGACCCCATTTGAATATGGGAAGAGCTAGCGATAAAGTATACTCGTATATATATTTAATCAAAGAGATGATAAAGTGGAAGCGACAATTGTGACCTTATCAATGCCTGTTCTCGTAATAATACTGTTCCAGTATTGGCCGCAAATATCTAATAATATATATGTCGATCCAGCTGAATTCACAGAGACTACCAAACGAGTGACATTGTGTAAGTACATGTGTATATGTGTGTATGTGTGTGCTTATTTGTGTGCGTCTGCGCTTATATATATATATATATAAGTATATATATATATATATATATATATATATATATATATATATATATATATATAGATATGTGTGTGTGTGTGTGTGTGTGTGTGTGTGTGTGTGTGTGTGTGTGTGTGTGTGTGTGTGTGTGTGTGTGTGTGTGTGTGTGTGTGTGTGTGTGTGTGTGTGTGTGTGTGTGTGTGTGTGTGTGTGTGTGTGTATTTTGCCATCTCCGTCTTTTAATAATAACAATTGAAACTTTCAATAACACAGCACTACAAGACTTATAATCAATCCGTTCTCCTATAATCTTGATGAATTAACAACTTAGTTCTATGGAAGAGAGGTAAATATTTGATATGTCTTTTACGTAAATATCATAAAGATGGCGTATCCATAACTACATTCTCTCTCTCTCTCTCTCTCTCTCTCTCTCTCTCTCTCTCTCTCTCTCTCTCCTCTCTCTCTCTCTCTCTCTCTCTCTCTCTCTCTCATCTCTCTCTCTCTCTCTCTCTCGCTCTCTTTCTCTCTCTCTCTCTCCTCTCTCTCTCTCTCTCTCTCTCTCTCTCTCTCTCTCTCTCTCTCTCTCTCTCTCTCTCTCTCTCTCTCTCTCTCTCTCTCTCTCTCTCTCTCTCTCTCTCTCTCTCTCTCTCTCTCTCTCTCTCTCTCTCTCTTTCTCTCTATCTATCTATCTATCTATCTATCTATCTATCTATCTATCTATCTATCTATCTATCTATCTATATATATATATATATATATATATATATATATATATATATATATATATATATATATATATATATATATATATATATATATATATATATCAAGAACTTGTTAAAACAAAAAACTATCGAGAAGTATAGTATTTCGAAGGCTTGTCTACTGGTCTCTTTATCAAATAAGAAGAGCAAGCAAACCCGTAAATTTATTTCCAACATTTGTCTTTTTCTTTTTTATCGCATTTTGATATGGCTGCCAGAATGCATATATGTGTTTTGACGTTGGCAGATAACTGTAGAAGATTGAGACGGTCATTTCAGTACTATTGTGATCGGTTTTACGTCACGGAGTGCCTTTTCTATTAAGAGCTAGGACGTTGCCTTCTTGCGAAGGATTTTGTTTTTGGTAAGTGCGACCGTTACCCTGAGTGAATGCCCTTTCTAACGTCAGATCGTAGCGGGCCTCGAACCCACGATCTGATCAATCAAAGTCGTGAGCGTTACCACTTGGCCACGGCGGCCACTAAAATAGTGTCATTCTGTTTGCGTCTACGAAATGCCCGAAGAAATATAAAGGAAAATCGATGCTCTCTTGTGATTGGATGCAGCTGAAAGGAGAACAAATAGCAAGTGCTTATGATGCGGAAGAGGACTTTCTAATCTTGACTTAAAAAAATAAAAAAAGAAGAAGAAGAATATAGGCCGATGGGGGAACGTAAATGGAACTCTGTGTAAACAGAAATTGAGAGGATAAAATACGAGAATGAGAATTTAGAAGAATGGATGGATAAATATATAGATTTAGAGATAGGCAGATGAATATGTATATAGATGTAGATAAATAGATAAACAAGATAGATAGATAGATAGATAGATAGATAGATAGAGAGAGAGAGAGAGAGAGAGAGAGAGAGAGAGAGAGAGAGAGAGAGAGAGGAGAGAGAGAGAGAGAGAGAGAGAGAGAGAGAATATCTATTGGAGGATTCCCTTCTGAGTGAAGGTTTACCTAAGTAAGACCCATGGTTAGCATGGGTACTCACTCTACTTCAAAGACAATTTAGGAACCCCGGAACATAGTTTTATTGGATATTTGACCTTTTCTAAACATTTTTATTTTATTAATATTATTAAATCC
>JAXCGZ010003228.1:0-19412 GCA_037179515.1 Halocaridina rubra | reverse complement strand
ACTTAGACCCCAAATGGGAAGTTTGGGGAATACTAGGGGTAGAGGGGTTTCTGGGGAGGGGGAATAGGGGTTTACCTGGGAAAGAGGGGAATCCCATAGGAGGAGGAATAACATGGGGAGGAAGGGATTACAAGTGGAAGAGGAGATATGGCACAGGAAGAACGAATAAAAGAAATATCTGTGAATGAAGGATGAGAGAGAGAGAGAGAGAGAGAGAGAGAGAGAGAGAGAGAGAGAGAGAGAGAGAGAGAGAGAGAGAGAGAGAGAGAGAGAGAGAGAGAGAGAGAGAGAGAGAGAGAGAGAGAGAGAGAGAGAGAGAGAGAGAGAGAGAGACGGAGAGTATAAAAGACTAACTAGGAAAAGTACAAAAAAGAAGAAGATAAAGATGATGAGGAAGATATGGAATAAGATGAATATAAAGAAGATAAAGAAGATGAATATAAAGAAGATAAAGAAGAAAATGATACAGAAGAAGCAAAAGAAAAGAAGAAAACAAGATGAAGACAAAATAGAAAAAGAAGAAAAACAAGAGGAAGAAGAAGACAAAGAAGAAGAAAAACAAGAAGAAAGAATAAATAACAGTAAAAGAGAAGAAGAAAGTAGAAGCCATGTACTATATCGACTGAGCCATAGAAGGCTTCAACAAGTACAAAACTGAAAATGTATATTACACAATTGTTTAAATACACAAGAAAATAACCAACACTAATAAACACAAAAAAAAGGACATTAAAAAATAATTTACATATTAAGTAGAGACAGAGGAAATGTAGCAAGTAAGGGAAAATAAAATAGCAAATCAGATGAATAATAATAATAATAATAATAATAATAATAATAATAATAATAATAATAATAATAATAATAATAATAAAAATTATTATTATTATTATTATATAATGATAATTATCATAATAATAATAATAATAATAATAAATAAGGTGAATGATCTCAAAAAAACAGACATCTTAACCCCAATGAATCTGATATCATCAACTTACAAAACTTAAGGGCTAAACAGACGATCAATGTTACTGACAGTATTTCCTGTACTGTCATTATTACTGTCGGTGTGTCTATCATATACTGACAGAAGTTCACACCAATAGAATAGTGTCAGTATTTTTACTGACAGTAATAATGATCGTCTGTACCCCCCTTTAAAGACTAAAAAAATGGATAAAAACAAGAAGATTCGAAGAATAAAACTCTTAAAAATATACACAACCCAACGAAACAAACCAAATTAAAAAAAGAAAGATAAATAAAATAAAAAAGAAAACATTAAATAATGGAGTGACACTCAAGACTAAAACTCGAGTTCATTAAAAATTCGAAGACAAAAAAATTCTATTAAAAAAAACAAAAACAAAAAACAAAAACAAAAAGAGAAAACAAGAGTGACTCGAGACTAACAACATGAGCTTAGATAAAAAAAAAATAATTAAAAAAAATGAAAAATAAAAAATGAAATTGTCTTCCATTTTAAATGAAGACAATTAGTATGCATTGCACGATCCAATAGCCGGAATGGAATCCAGTGTTGTATATTTCATTTTTATCAAGTTTTCATCCTCCAGGGATATTTATCTTTATTGTAACCCTAACGAGGTTTTCGGAGGGGGAGAATGAGGGGGGGAGAGAGAGAAGGATTTACAGGTATAGCTCTTCCTGGATATAAACTATTAGGGGGGGTTTAGATGTATTGTGGAGGGGTGGGTAATGGGGGGGAGAGAAAGATTTACAGGTATAGCTCTTCCTGGATATAAACTATTAGGGGAGGTTTAGATGTATTGTGGAGGGGTGGGTAATGGGGGGGGAGAGAAAGATTTACAGGTATCGCTCTTCCTGGATATAAACTATTAGGGGGGTTTAGATGTATTGTGGAGGGGTGGGTAATGGGGGGAGAGAAAGATTTACAGGTATAGCTCTTCCTGGATATAAACTATTAGGGGAGGTATAGATGTATTGTGGAGGGGTGGGTAATGGGGGGGAGAGAAAGATTTACAGGTATAGCTCTTCCTGGATATAAACTATTAGGGGAGGTTTAGATGTATTGTGGAGGGGTGGGTAATGGGGGGAGAGAAAGATTTACAGGTATAGCTCTTCCTGGATATAAACTATTAGGGGAGGTTTAGATGTATTGTGGAGGGGTGGGTAGATGGGGGGGAGAGAAAGATTTACAGGTATAGCTCTTCCTGGATATAAACTATTAGGGGGGTTTAGATGTATTGTGGAGGGGTGGGTAATGGGGGGAGAGAAAGATTTACAGGTATAGCTCTTCCTGGATATAAACTATTAGGGGGGTTTAGATGTATTGTGGAGGGGTGGGTAATGGGGGGAGAGAAAGATTTACAGGTATAGCTCTTCCTGGATATAAACTATTAGGAGGGTTTAGATGTATTGTGGAGGGGTGGGTAATGGGGGGGGAGAGAAAGATTTACAGGTATAGCTCTTCCTGGATATAAACTATTAGGGGGGGTTTAGATGTATTGTGGAGGGGTGGGTAATGGGGGGAGAGAAAGATTTACAGGTATAGCTCTTCCTGGATATAAACTATTAGGGGGGGTTTAGATGTATTGTGGAGGGGTGGGTAATAGGGGGGAGAGAAAGATTTACAGGTATAGCTCTTCCTGGATATAAACTATTAGGGAGGGTTTAGATGTATTGTGGAGGGATGGGTAATGGGGGGAGAGAAAGATTTACAGGTATAGCTCTTCCTGGATTAGGGGTGGGTAATGGGGGAGAAAGATTCACAGGTATAGCTCTTCCTGGATATAAACTATGAGAGGGCGTTAGAGGTATTCTGGAGGGGATGGGGTTATAGGAACACGTTTCCCTGTAAATTATATTAAATGGTTGTAGATTCAAGTGTTCCTGAATATGGCTTTCCGATTGGTTTGTTAGTATGTCTTTGGCTATAACAAATTAGGGGAACCTGTATGTACACTTGTCCCTGGATTCAATAACCCTTAGGGGATTCCGCATATACACTTGTCCCTGGGTTCAGTAACTCTCAGGAAACGCCACATATACCTTGTCCCTGGGTTCATTAATTCTTAGGGGATGCTGTTATGTGCACTTGTCCCTGGGTTCAATAATTCTTAGGGGATGCCGTATGTACACTTGTCCCTGGGTTCTATGATTCTTAAGGGTATTGTAAGCAATATCGTTTTGGAATATAAAATAGGTACAGTTTTCCAGGGTACAGTAATTCCTAAATATAAATTTTGGGAAGCTTTAAAGGTGCAACATATTTTGGATATAAATTTTGGATGGTTTTACAGGTACAACAATTCCTGAATATAACTCTTGGGAAGTTTTAAAGGTACAACATTGCTTGGATATATATTTTGGATGGTTTTACGGGTACAGAAATTCCTGAATGTAACTTTTAGGAAGTTTTAAAGGTGCAGTATTGTTTGGATATAAATTTTTGAATGGTTTTAAAGGTACAATATTTCTTGAATATAACTTCTGGAGGGCTAAAACGGAACAGCTGTTCAGGGATATAACATTTAGGAGGCCTTAACGGTAAACTATACTTGGATATATCTTTTGGAGGGTTTTAGAAGTAATGCCACTCCTAAATATAGCTTTTAAAAGGTCTTAAATGTACAGAAATTTTTGAATGTCACTATCAATGAATTTTAAAGGTACAGCTGTTCCTGAATACAACTTTTAGAAGGTCTTAAAATGTACAGCTGTTCCTGGATGTAATCTTTAATGGATTTTAAAGGTAAGGCTATTCCCAGATACAATTATCATGGAGTTTGCAAGTATCTTAAATATGACACCTTTTCTGGATATAACTTTTTAGGGGATTTTTCAACTGCTGGATATACCATCTGGGGGTGCTTGCAGTCACAGTTGGGTCTAAATTTAGCTTCTAAATGTTTAAAAACTACACCTGTTCCTGGATATAACCATAAAAGTGCTTTGCATACAGACAACTGCTTAGGTAGGAAATAGCTTTGGGGGGGGGGGGGAAATGTTGCAGGTACAACATTTCCTGGGGCTTTAAGGGTAAATCATTTCCTGCTTATAGTATGAAAGGTCTTTCCTGTTATAACTATTCTTAGATATAACATATACAGAGCTTACAGGATTTTGGTTATACAACTCATACACCATCGAACAAGAGTAACAGTAATTCCATTGAGTTAGAAGCGTAAAGTAGATTTACAGGCAATATGTAACGAAAACTGAGGTCTACCCGTGCAAATGCAACTCAGGGCGTAAGGAAGGTCATCCAGAATTAATTCCCCAGCTCTACCTAGTCTGTGTACCCCCATAATATGGATTAATAGTGATACATTAAAAAAGGCAAACTACAGTACACATATATTACTTATAATACATAGAGCACAATTTAACAAGTCACTATTAGTGTTCTTCCTAACGTCACGAGGAGGGATCGAACCCGCGCTTGTCATTCTAACACACACACACACACACACACACACACACACACATATATATACACTGAAAAAATATAGTCATAAGTAATGGTTCTCTTGCTAATATTATTTTTTACATAAATATGTTCTAATATTAATTATTTCATTAATGTGGATGAAAACTCCTGAAAAGAGAGAAAGGCATAATTAAATGTAAAAAAATAACATACGTCAAAT
Organism: Halocaridina rubra; assembly: GCA_037179515.1. Classification (NCBI taxonomy): domain Eukaryota; kingdom Metazoa; phylum Arthropoda; class Malacostraca; order Decapoda; family Atyidae; genus Halocaridina; species Halocaridina rubra. The sequence continues at coordinate 14,775 of JAXCGZ010003228.1, read as the reverse complement.
TTTTAGGAAACTAGATTTAAAAGCCTTTACCAATTACAGTGAAAATTATGACTATGACCACGACTACTACTACTACTACGACTACTGCTACTACTACTACTACCTCTAAACTACTACTTTTTAATTATACTTTTACATTCAACCTTCTTCCCCAATTCTGCTTTCAAAAGCTACTACTACTACTACTTTAATACTTTCAAGCTACACTAATAAAAAAAATCTACTACTACCGTTATAAACTTACAACTACTACTGAATCTACTACTACTAATTACTACTACTCACACTCTCTACGGCTTTCATAAAATTATATGAAGGGGAGTGAGAGAGCGAGAGAGAGAGAGAAGTTCCGTCATCCGAATATGACTCCCACAATAAAGTTAGCGAAAGTTCTGAATGTAAATTAATTCAATTTCTGAATCTTAATTACTCTCAACTTCTTCCTTTCCCTACTCTGGGAAAACTCTTGCCAGAGTCGGCGTCTTGTAAATGATGGAAGTCGATCAGACTTACGCCTAATGTACAATAACCCTAAAGAGTTCCTTTCTGTCCGCAAAACTAAGTTCTCATTAAAAAAAAAAAAAAAAAACACACACACACACCACCGCCACCACCAAACACACACGTACTGTATTATAGAAGCAATACTTGACAAATTACAATCAGTTTTCATAATAGATGACAAAATTAAGTAAAATATCACACACGATCATTTCATTTTCAAATACGTCAAAAAAAACACTCACGTATACACACTTCACATATACACAATCACAATATATGCCTACGAATACATGTATACACGGACTTCATACACATACACACAAACACACATAAACACGTATTCATTTTCGACATGGGGATTACAGGACGGCAGATATTGCTATTATAAAATCTTGGCCAAGATAAGGTACTGTTCCACCACTGATACCACCCATACACAGGTGTCTTCACTTAACCTATAGTGGTGGCAGAGGCTTAATGATGCTACTACCCTCTCTTGATTCTGAAGAGCTTCTGGAGTAGCAATGCCATACAGAACCACCATGAGAAGTCACACTCGTAAATGGTGGACAGAACGATGATACATCGAACTATCGAGGAATAAAAATCATGAAAAGACTCAGATGAAAATAAATAATAATTTTATATATATATTCCTCTTCACATTTACTTAAACTCTATAAAGGTCTTATCCGTCCCTGCTTAGTATACTACTCTCACATCTGGGGTGCTTCTTCTTATACTTATTAACTTGATAGGGTTGAATGTAAGGCAGTCAGACTTATTAATGATCCTTCTCTTACTTCTAATCTGGATTCTTTCTCTCTTCGCCGTAAGGTATCTTCCCTATCGCTACTACTTCCATCGCTGCTCTGATGAGGGCGAGTTGCCAAGGCCGCGTAACACTCACCAAGCGGCGTCATCTCACTGGTACTGTGTAGAGATTTGTAGCTCGCAGATTGGTCGGTGCAGTGACTGCTTCTTCCCATCTACTTACAGACTCTGGAACTCTCTTCCTCCTTCTGTCTTTCCAAATTCTTATGACCTATCTTCCTTCAAAAAGCGGATCTATCATCATCTAAGGTTCTAATCCTCCCTATCTCTAGGTCCTCAGTACACAGACTATTTTTCAGTCTGTCCTTTTCCTTTGTGTATCATTACCTCATCTCTGCCTTGTCCATAACCTTTTTCTTTTCCTTCATCTTAACGTTTTCTCGAGCCCGGGCCTTTATTGATGAAAGCATTTTATTTGCCTGTTAAAGTGTCACACTCATAAAAAAAATAATAACTAAATATATATATAATATATATATATATATATATATATATATATATATATATATATATATATATATATATATATATATATATATATATATATATATATATATATATATATGCTAAAATATATCAATAAGTAAGTAAATAAACAAATACAAAAATAAATAAATATGCAGAAATAAAATAGCTACATTTTAATTCAATAAACTATCTCCTCGCCAGTATAAATTGCGAATTACTTATTGGCTTAATTCATTTAGGTACTGAGGGGCTTAATTTACCTTTCCATTCATCTATATTTACCAACATTTACAGTTTCACAAAACTTTCTAAACATTATACTAATGATGACACATAGGTAATTATCTCTACTTATATAACATTTACACTTTCACAACTTTCTAAACATTTTACCAATGATGACATATAGGTAAGTATCCCTATTTACACAACATTTGCACTTTCAGAAAATTTTCTAAAGGTTATCCTAATGATGACATATAGGTAATTATCTCTATTTACACAACATTTACGCTTTTACAAAACTTTCTAAACATTATCCTAATGATGACAAATAGGTAATTATCTCTATTTACACAACATTTACACTTTCACAAAACTTTCTAAGCATTTTACTAATAATGACATATGGGGAATTATCTCTGTTTACACAACATTTACACTTTCACAAGTTTTTTAAACATCCTAATGATTACATATAGGTAATTGTCTCTATTTTCACAACATTTACACTTTCACAAAACTTTTTAAACATTATCCTCATATGACATATAGGTAATTATCTCTATTTACACAACATTTACACTTTCATAAGTTTCTAATAATTATTCTAATGATGACATATAGGTAATTATCTATATTTACACAACATTTACACTTTCACAAAATTTTAAACATTACACTAATATTGACATATAGGGAATTATCTCCATTTACACAACATTTACACTTTCACAAGACTTTCTAAACATTATCCTAATGATGACATATGGCTAATTAGCTGATTGAGAACGGGATTAATAAGAAAAAAAATACATTTTATTCAGTGTTCTACGACTCAAAAGTTTCTCAATCAAAATAATCACGAATTTATCATGTAATAATTATAACCTAATTATAACTACAACTCATTAATCACTCTATTATTAGATGATTAATGAGCTTAATTTAAGCTTAATTACTTTGCATTTAAGCAACGCAAATTTAAGAGATTTATGCATGATTTCAATTCACCTTTTCCTGACCTGCAATTACACAATATTTTCCACTAAATAATTAAGGGATTAATGAGTTCAGTTATTAGGAGATTAATGGGTTCAATTTAGGCTTAATTTACATGCCTTTACACATTTTCACAAAATCATTGGGTTAATGAGTCCAATTTAGGGTCAGTTTAACTACATTTACACAATATTTTCACAAAATTATCATGTAATAGATGAGTTGAAAGACTTATTAGTCGATTAATTCGTCAAGCGGGCTCGTCTCACAGGTACTGTGGGGAGATTTGTAGCTCGTAGATTGGTCGGTGCAGCGACTGCTTCTTCCATTCTACTTCCAGACTCTGGAACTCTCTTCCTCCTTCTGTCTTTCCTAATTTTTATAACCTAGCTTCCTTCTAAAAACGGTCTATCGTCATCTCAGGGCTTAAACCTGCCATATTCCTAGATCCTCTATACTTTGACTATTCTTTCAGCCTGCCCTTTTCCTATGGTGTGCCATTACCTCATCTCTGCCTTGTCCTTAACCTTATACTTTTCTTTGGCTTAATGTTTTCTTCGTGCCTGGGCCTTTATTGATGAGGGAAAGTTTCTTGCCTGTCCCGGTGTCACTCATGGGAAAAAAAAGAATGAGCTCAATTTACGTTTTTTAAATTTCATTTCACAGTGATGATGATGATTCGGTTTTACGTCTCGAACTCCTTTTTTTACCAAGGGCTAGGACGGTTGCCTTTTTGCGAAGGACTTGTTTTGACAAATATAATCGTTAACCCTGAGTGTATGCCCTTACAAACCTCAGTCCGTGACGGGGCGCGAACCCTCGACTTGCCGACACAGAGTTGCGGACGCTACCATTTAGCCACGGAGACTTTCACAATATTTTCACAATATCATATCAAAAGTATCCTGAAATACTAATTAAACAATTACAATTCAAAAACAACGTCATTCAAGTACTTCTATTTTAAAATTACATTTCATTAACTCTCACAAAATCATCCCCATTTTTTTTTATTCTTTTTGTCCTATTGTGTCAAACTTAGTCCCCATTAGAATGGGAGCGGCCACAGACAAGTTGGAGCTATAAGGGGATTAAGGCTGGATAGCTTTCCTAACGCCCCGAGGCATGATGGACCCCGCGTTTGTTAGGCCCAATTTACCAATCATATGTGTAATATTATTCTCTTGATTAAGAATCTTGCTGTACTTTATTAGGGAAGTAAGCCAGGTCAATATCGTACCGGTCCCAAGGCCGGGTAAATGAAAGGCGTTGATAAAATAACAGGCATCCAAGATTGAAAAAACTAGTTTTCAAAGAGGAAGGTGAAACAGCAATCCTCTATGAACATGGGAATAGTTGCAGCTAAGGATAACGTCATAAGGGTTTTGTGAAATTGTAAATGTTGTGTAAATAAAGAAGAATATTAGGGTAATGTAAGTAATAATAATAATAATAATAATAATAATAATAATAATAATAATAATAATAATAATAATAATAATTACAATATGGTTTTTGCTATTTTTCTCTTTGTTAATTATAATGAATATTTAATTAAATCGTATTACTTAGTATTTATAGACAGAATTATAAGAGATTTATAAATATTTCTCTCTATGTTCATTATAATGACTCATTATTTACAAGTATAATGTAAATAACCCTCTGAGGGAGAGGGAGGCTAGATTATATAATCCGTGTTCCCCTGCGTGTCGTAAGAGTCGAATGGGGTGGAGCGAGGGAACTGGGAATCCCCTCCTCTGTATTTTTTCCTCCCAAAGAGTCAGGGTATATTGTCATGACTCAGCCACTCCCCTTATAAGGGGAAAACGGCTCATGTACATAGATACTATACGTTGTGTAAATAAAGAGTAAAAAAAAATAACGTAAGACCCAGTAAGCACCTAAAATCCCCTCAACAGTCTCCTCAATTACCTCACAGAAGAAGCTCCTTGACCAATTACACTGTGGATGACCCTAAAATTGTGGTGGAGGGGAGGTTAAAAGTACAGTTTATCTCCAAAAAGCTAAAATGGGCGATGGAGTGAATTGGCTTTTTGCGAATGTGTGCTTTGACTCGGTCAATCCCCATAAAAGGGGGAATTTTGGTCAGTGTATACGTACTGAACTTGGGAATTGACGTCATCCGGGTTTGAATAATGGGATCAATTCTGACGTCTATGCAGCTATCGATTAGTGCTGTCACAATTATTGCTGTCTATTGGTCGTTTTAGACACATTCAATGCAGTTCTCGGGATTAGCGCCATCTATACTAAATGCATTGCAAATGATTAATGCAGCCATTTGTAATGCTGAAAATGATAAATGCCGTTATCTGAAACTCGGCTTAACGAGTTCCAGGTAAAGATGCAGGTTATATCACACTGTCTTGTTCAGCAGCGTTTCCCAGCTTCGTATGGGGTCGCTGGTTCTCACACGCCGCTTGGGGACTAGCGTTGCTTTTGGCTTACGATGCAGTTTATATCACAATGTCTTGTTCAGCAGCGTTTCCCAGGTTCACATGGGGTCGTTGCTCTTCACACGCCGCTTGGGGACTAGCGTTGCTTTTGGCTCACGATGCAGTTTATATCACAATATCTTGTTCAGCAGCGTTTTCCAGGTTCATATGGGGTCGTTGCTCCTCACACGCCGCTTGGGGACTAGCGTTGCTTTTGGCTCACGATGCAGGTTATATCACACTGTCTTGCTCAGCAGCGTTTCCCAGGTTCATATGGGGTCCTCACATGCCACTTGGGGACTAACGTTGCTTTTGGCTCACATTTTTATGGCTAGATGCCTCTCTTGATATCCCCTCTATTGACCAGGGCTTGGGACCCACACCGTGTTTACATGACTTGCTCCCTCAGTGGCTTGATTTGCATGTTATATCACATAACCAGTTGCATTTCATGCCAAACTATTCCACTTACTCTACTATAATAATGGAAAAAAAATCACGTTGCAATTATTGTTTCACTTATCAAGATGGAAATTATATTAAGAAAAAATTAACACTTGCTAATAGTCATAACCGTTTGAGAATGGCAAGACTAGTTAATGAATGTACTAAAAAATTAAAACTAGCAAAGAAACCTTCAGTTGTATCTAGCGGTTTTTTTTTTTTATTATGGCGACTATATTATAACAAAGTCCATAGATGCAGTGTTAATTATGATGCACATTATTTTATTCAAGACAAGTTACATGAAGCAAGAGTGCCCTTGCTATCTTTGAGTTGTATATTACATGGCTTGTTAATGAGTTCCTTCAAAGAAAAATATCTTTAATAATGAGTCACTCATTATATTAAACATGATAAAATTTATATTAAGAAATAAATTCTTACCTAAGCCAAGCAAGTTACTAGGGGTGACCTGCAACGTCGCGCGCGTCGCTACGTGGAAGTGGCGAACGGGAACGGGGTGGGCGAACACGCCGTGAGACAATCAAAGCCCCGCACACGTCGCCCTGCAACCTCGTCGCCGCGTTCGACGACGTGACCGAGTACACCCCCCGGCACTCCAGCTATAAACACGGCGCATGGGAGGACATACGGCCTCCTCTGGGTGTTCCTCACGAATGTGACCCGGGGACAGGCAAGAAAATGGCCCTCAACGGCCCGAGAACCAAGAAAACATGTCAGACGAAGAAAAATAGCAGCTTAAGGGCAAGGCAGAAATAAAAGACTGATAACTAATAGGAACAAAAGCCGGCTGAAAGAATAGTCAAAGAAATAAGGACCTAGAAATATGGCAGTATTTGGCCCTGAGATGCCATTAGATCAGTTTTTGAAGGAAGAAAGGTCATAGGAGTTAAGGAAGACAGAAGAAGGAAGAAAGTTCCAGAGTGTGGAAATGGAAGGGAAGTAGTAGTCACTGTTAAATAGAAATATGGAGTCAGGAATGACATTCGGCAGTAAAAATCTTGGCTACAACGAAACACAAACATCTAAGAGGCGAGTGAGAAACAAGCCTCTCATAGAAACACTGGAAGAGTTTTCGGTAAATGAATGGTGCCAATTAGTCATCGTGGCTTAAGCGGTAGCGTCCGCGCTTTGAGGCATCAGGTCGAGGGTTCGCGCCCCGTCACGGTCTGAGGTTAGCAAGGGCATGCACTCAGGGTAACGATTACATCTGCCAAAAAAGTCCTTCGCAAGAAGGCAACCGTCCTAGCCCTTGGTAGAAAAGGGAGTCCGTGACGTAAAACCGGAACAATAGGAATGGCACCAAATAAGCATTCGGGCGTACCACTCTTAGCTAAATCCAGAAGGAAGTTGTTCCGGTTTTACGTCAAGGACTCCCTTTTCTACTAAGGGCTAGGACGCTTGCCTTCTTTCGAAGGACTTGTTTTGGCAGATGTAATCGTTACCCTGAATGCATTCCCTTGCTAACCTCAGACCGTGACGGGGCGCGAACCCTAGACCTGATGCCTCAAAGTCGCGAACGCTGCCGCTTGAGCCACGGTGACTACCTAAATCCAAATGCAAGTAATTCATACATAAACGGGTATCATTCCCAGATAAATGAAGTGAACACTGGTGTCAGAAAAAGGTTTCGGCCGTAAAAATATCAGTGGAAAAAGCTAGCCTCCAAGAGGTTAGTGAGAGACAGGTACTTTACATGAAAAAAATTTCCATATAAATAGAAGACTGGTGTAAGGAAGAGGATTCGGCATTTAGACTAAGCTACATATATACAAAATGGCTCTAAGATGCAATTGAGAAACAGGGATCCCATATAAATATAGGAAAAGTTCCTGAATAAATAGCGAGGCTCGGAGGCGGTTTAGCATTAAGAAGTTAGTGAAAAACAGTCACCACAGCAAACATAGGAATAGTGATTTTTGGCAAAATACGTATGTTTGTTTGTCGTTTTGAGTCAATGTTAATTCCTATTAAGGGGGTGAACACAGACAGACAGGGTGGGTTCGATCGCGGGTCTGTCACCTCCCGAGTCGAGTGTTCAAACCACTGCAATACCGCGGTATATACATATATATATATATATATATATATATATATATATATATATATATATATATATATATATATATATATATATATGTATATATATATATATATATATATATATATATATATATATATATATATATATATATATATATATATATATAGATATATATATGGAATTAACCTAGGTTTCATATACCAATGGCTCCGTACTGGAGTTCACCTAGGAGGGCACAAGTTCTGCTCCTCATAGTACAGAAAAACATTCATTCTTTTTTCTTTACAATCTTCGCGGAAGCATTCCAGCGACTTCTACTCCTCTTCTAAGCCATCGCATACAACATTAATTTTACTTTATGTAGACAGATGGAAACCCAGATTTTAAGACATTTATTAGGCACACGGGCGCGCGTCCTGGAGAGGGGAAAGGAAGCTCTGGAGAGGGGAGAGGAAGCTCAGGAAACATTTTTATGGTTAGGTGGCACCTAGGAAGAAAACTCTCTCTCTCTCTCTCTCTCTCTCTCTCTCTCTCTCTCTCTCTCTCTCTCTCTCTCTCTCTCTCTCTCTCTCTCTCTCTCTCTCTCTCTCTCATGAGTCATTTTTCTCCTTATAAGGGGAGTGGCTGAGTCAAGGCAAAATACTCATGACTCTTTGGGAAGAGAAATATAGATGAGAGGATTCCCAGTCCCTTAGCTGCGCATAATTTAGTCGACTCTTACGACACGCAGGGGAACACGGAGGAAGTATTCTAGCCCCCCTTTCTCAGAAAGATCAATCATAAAGTACGGTACAGTAGTAGTAGTAGTAGTTATAGTAGTAGTAGTAGTTAGAAATAGTAGCAGCAGCAACAGTAGTAGTAGTAGTAGTAGTAGTAGTAGTAGTAGTAGTAGCAAAGCAGTAGTAGTAGTAGTAGGTGCTGTTGTTAACGTGGTATTAAAATAGCAAGATATCATTCATATTTACGAATTTTAGTTCATAATCTAACACCCCCCAAAGGATGTACTAATGTCACCCTACCTCCCACTTCCCCCCTCCCAGCCTTCTACGTAATTATTCAAAGGGAAGTTGGCATAGAGACGTACTTTCAAGTCATCATGTGTAACTAACCTTATAAAAAAAAAAAACTAGACATATGATAATAGGCCCCGCCCCCAACCATTAGTCCCAAAAGAGTCTTGGCAGAAAACTCGTTTCAAGTTTTCTCTAAACTTCATCTCTCTCAGGTTTCAGTAAGTCGCATCTTGTTATAGGTCCTCAGATATATTGCTGTACTGTTTCCTTGGTGTTGTTTGTCTTACCTTTCCGTGTGTGTGTGTGTGTGTGTGTGTGTGTGTGTGTGTGTGTGTGTGTGTGTGTGTGTGTGTGTGTGTGTGTGTGTGTGTGTGTGTGTGTGTGTGTGTGTGTGTGTGTGTGTGTGTGTGTGTGTGTGTGTGTGTGTGTGTGTGTGTGTGTGTGTGTGTGTGTGTGTGTGTGTGTGTGTGTGTGTGTGTGTGTGTGTGTGTGTGTGTGTGTGTGTGTGTGTGTGTGTGTGTGTGTGTGTGTGTGTGTGTGTGTGTGTGTGTGTGTGTGTGTGTGTGTGTGTGTGTGTGTGTGTGTGTGTGTGTGTGTGTGTGTGTGTGTGTGTGTGTGTGTGTGTGTGTGTGTGTGTGTGTGTGTGTGTGTGTGTGTGTGTGTGTGTGTGTGTGTGTGTGTGTGTGTGTGTGTGTGTGTGTGTGTGTGTGTGTGTGTGTGTGTGTGTGTGTGTGTGTGTGTGTGTGTGTGTGTGTGTGTGTGTGTGTGTGTGTGTGTGTGTGTGTGTGTGTGTGTGTGTGTGTGTGTGTGTGTGTGTGTGTGTGTGTGTGTGTGTGTGTGTGTGTGTGTGTGTGTGTGTGTGTGTGTGTGTGTGTGTGTGTGTGTGTGTGTGTGTGTGTGTGTGTGTGTGTGTGTGTGTGTGTGTGTGTGTGTGTGTGTGTGTGTGTGTGTGTGTGTGTGTGTGTGTGTGTGTGTGTGTGTGTGTGTGTGTGTGTGTGTGTGTGTGTGTGTGTGTGTGTGTGTGTGTGTGTGTGTGTGTGTGTGTGTGTGTGTGTGTGTGTGTGTGTGTGTGTGTGTGTGTGTGTGTGTGTGTGTGTGTGTGTGTGTGTGTGTGTGTGTGTGTGTGTGTGTGTGTGTGTGTGTGTGTGTGTGTGTGTGTGTGTGTGTGTGTGTGTGTGTGTGTGTGTGTGTGTGTGTGTGTGTGTGTGTGTTCTGCCTATTTATATGTACATATCCTATGTCTATGTTTTAAGGCAAGTCTAAAAGGGGGTTTACACGGTCAAACGGTTCGTTGAACGCGGTTCGACAGACAAGTGTTTGAAGTGATGTTCGAACGTGTGAACGGGGTATTTGGTTGTCGAACACATTTGTCAAACGTGTTCGACAACCAAATACCCCGTTCGTGCCTATTTGGATACCTAAACTTTCTCCAATAATGCCCTGATATTCACTTTGGCAAACTCACTGCACCTGTCCAGTTAGCAGGTGTTAGGATATGACCGAAACCATTACAAATTTGAATTTCATCCTTAAACTATACAAAGAGAAATTTTAACTTTTTTAACAAGGAACGAGGAAGGCTCGAATATAGGATGCAGTTAGTCAATCAATGGCATGACGTTTCCATTCGTGTACTCACTACACCTGCTGAGTTAGCAAGGGTTGCGAGAAGGCAGACGCAACACCTTTTCCAGTCATATCCTTCAACATTTTTCTACCATATTATGTATCACGTTTTCCCCCCATTCGAAAGGGGGTAAACACATCAATGTTGCAGCTGGGGTAATAAGGTTGGATACCCTTCCTAACGACCCGGGGTTGGAAGGAACCCGCGTGAGTCAAACTTGTAACTTCTCGACTCGCGAACACTATCATTGTGCTACCGCGGCCCTATAAAATTTCACTTTATATATACAGAATAAGACTTGAACCTATCAATTGATAGACAAATCCATTTATGTCACAAGTTCTCGTTTCGAGTCTCATAAAGGGGGGTTTACACGGTCAAACGGTACGTCGAACGCGGTTCGACAGACAAGTATTTTAAAAAATGTTCGAACGTGTGAACGGGGTATTGATTGTCGAACACGTTCGACAAACGTGTTCGACAACCTAATACCCCGTTCACACGTTCGAACATCACTTCAAACACTTATCTGTCGAACCGCGTTCGACGAACCGATTGACGAGTAAACCGCCCTTAATAAAGCCAAGTTTAAACCAAAACGCTTCAATGAACAAGTATTCCTAAAAGCATGATTTGGTGTTCTCTAGTCGCGCTGCAAGTAAGAAACTGCTTTTGAGTAGAGCCACCAACGAGGAAGTCCTTTATCTTAATTGGAAAGGAGTGAAACTCTCTCTCTCTCTCTCTCTCTCTCTCTCTCTCTCTCTCTCTCTCTCTCTCACACACACACACACATACACACGCAAGTTAAGGCACGCACACACGCAAACAAGCGCACGCACAACACACGCTTACATACACACAAACACATACGAACGCACACACACCCACGAAGGCGTGCACGCGCGCGCACACACACACACACACACACACACACACACACACACGCACAAACACACACACTCATTCCAGTAGGAACACTCGTCGTCGTGGTTCTCCACATACATTAGAGCATTATAAATCATGTACTTTGTATCCGGTGTGAGCTGAGAAGATGATTCATGGGGTTGAAAGCACTGCATTTTTACTCACTCATTCATTAGGATGAGGTGACAGTGAGTAAAAGAGGGAGGAGAAAAGGCGGAAGAATAAAGGAAAGAAGAAGAAGAAGAAGAAGAAGAAGAAGAAGAAGAAGAAGAAGAGGAAGAAGAAGAGGAAGAAGAAGAGGAAGAGAGAGGAGAAGAAGAGGAGGAGAAGAGGAGGAGGAGGAGGAGGAGGAGGAGGAGAAGAAGAGGAAGAGGAAGAGGAGCGAGGAGGAGAGGAGGAGGAGGAGGAGGAGGATAATAATAATAATAATAATAAGACTTTATTTCCAACATACATTGGGTATTCAAATATGGGTGTACAATTAAAATTTACAAGTAAAATCTTCCTTTAAGAGTAACTTCTTAAGATTATATTTAAAAGTATACACTGAACCAGCATTTTTTAGTTCTCTGGGAAGCTGATTATATAAATGAGGTCCACGAATGTTTATATCTCTTGAGCCAATATCAGTTTTAGACCTTCGTACTAATAAATCTTCCCCTTGACGGGTAGTTAACCCGGTAACTGAGCTTACTGTAGAAAAATTATACAAGCAATCAGGAATATTGTTTCTTAGTATATTAAAAACAAAGGTACATATATCAAAAACATATTTATCTCTAATCTTTATCCATTCTAGATCTTTTAAAACAGGAGAGATGTGCTCGTATTTTCTTACATTGCCAACAGCCACTCGTGCTGCAAAGTTTTGTAACTTTTGTATTCTTTGTAATTGAGTCTTATTTGTACATCCCCAAACTTTGAGACAGTAATTAATTAAACTCATAGCTAAGGACTGGACAATTATTATACGAGTTGATGTTTCAAATGAGTCTTTTACCCTATTTAGATATATTAGAGTACCCATTACTTTTTTATAAATTTCATCTATATGCATTTCAAAATTCATGTAACGGTCAAAATAGACACCTAGGTTCTTTACCGAGTTCATTGGCTTAATGATATTACCGTTAAAATTTATATGAAGATTGTCATCAACTTCTGATAATAATTGTCTGGATCCGATAAGAATAGATTGGGTTTTTAGTTTCATTAAGTAACAGACCATTTTTTAGAAAGTAACGTTTAGCCATATACAAAATTTCTTCTGCTCTACGAATAATATTTTCTAAATCATTAATTTCTCCTTCAATTAAGATTTGAGTATCGTCAGCATATTGAATGACATAACAGTTAGGTAAATATTTTACTAGATCGTTTACATATATTAGAAAAAGTATAGGTCCTAGGATCGATCCCTGAGGGACCCCAAACAATACCTTCTTGCGACTTGAGACTACATCTTTTATTCTGACTGACTGGTAGCGGTTTTTTAAATAGTTCTCGAACCAGCTTGGGTCAATGTTCATTTTTTTTGCATTTTTCTAATAGAATGGTATGGTGTACACTATCAAAAGCTTTAGAAAGATCGAGTAGTAGTAGCAATGATATTTTCTTATTATCTATATTTTTGTATATTTCATCTGATATTTTCAATAAGGCAGTTTCAGTTGATAATTTTGGCCTGAAACCGTGTTGACTTTTTGCAATAAGTTTATTTTTTTCAAGAAACTCACTTAACTGATTTGCAACAATCTTTTCAAGTATCTTTGATAAAATTGGTAGTAAAGAGATTGGTCTATAGTTAGAGACGTCCGTCAGGATTTCCATTTTTAAAACCAGGAATTACATGGGGATTTTTCCATAAATCTGGGTGAGATATTGGTAACTATGGAAGTATTGATTATTACCGTCAGATAATAAGCTATTACAAATAATGAATCTCTAATAAAACGAAAACAAATTCCATCTGATCCATATGCATTAGAGTCTTTCAGATTTTTTATTACTAAGATTACTGTATTACAATCTACTGTAGTAGGGTTAAAGACATCATTACTTCTATTGAATGCACTATGTTCTTGAACATTATTATTATTATTACTTACCATCATCACTATTATCATTACCATTACTACCACCATCATTATTATTTACACCATTATCAACATTTCTATTATTATTACTACTACCATCATCATTATTATTACCACCATTACTATTATTGATTTCATTTATTATTTCTTTTTTTGTTTTTTCAAAGGTTTTTTTCCCCACTTCAGCGAAAAAATTATTGAACTCTTCTGCTTTAGCACTTACATCTACCTCATCGGGTATAATTGATATGTTACTACTTTTATTACAGTTATTGGAAAGCAATGGTTTTAGCAATTTTCCATGTATCAGAGATATTGCCTTTAGCGTTTTGAAATTCATTTTTGTAAAGGAAGAAGAAGAAGAAGAAGAAGAAGAAGAGAAGAAGAAGAAGAAGAAGAAGAGAAGAAGAAGAAGAAGAAGAAGAAGAAGAAGAAGAAGAAGAGAAGAAGAAGAAGAAGAAGAAGAAGAAGAAGAAGAAGAAGATGAAGAAGAAGAAGAAGAAGAAGAAGAAGAAGAAGAAGAAGAAGAAGAAGAAAAGAAGAAGAAGAAGAGAAGAAGAAGAAGAAGAAGAAGAAGAAAAGAAGAAGAAGAAGAAGAAGAAGAAGAAGAAGAAGAGAAGAAGAAGAAGAAGAAGAAGAAGAAGAAGAAGAAGAAGAAGAAGAGAAGAAAGAAAGAAGAAGAAGAAGAAGAAGAAGAATAAGAAATTCCAATTAAAAACAGGGAGAAGGAGAAGTTGATGATGACATAAGAAAGACAGAGAGGCATATAACGAAACAAAAGGCGATGATAGATAGATAAGAAAGATAGAAAGGAAGACGAATGAAAAATAAATAAAGAAAATAGAAAAAGAAAGTCAGTGGTGAATAAGGACAGAGAAAGTGCGAATAGAATAGAAGGATATGTGAGAAGAGAGGGACGAGATAACGTGGGCCACGTGTAAGGGAAAATGTAGAATATGAGAGAGAGAGAGAGAGAGAGAGAGAGAGAGAGAGAGAGAGAGGAGAGAGAGAGAGAGAGAGAGACGAGAGAGAGAGAGAGAGAGAGAGAGAGAGAGAGAGAGAGAGAGAGAGAGAGAGAGAGAGAGAGAAATACATTTAATTCTCCCTTACGAGATGGGTA
>JAXCGZ010003227.1:12500-15000 GCA_037179515.1 Halocaridina rubra | reverse complement strand
ATATATATATATATATATATATATATATATATATATATATATATATATATATATATATATATATATATATATATATATATATATATATATATATATATATATATATATATATATATATATATATATATATATATATATATATATATATATATACATATATATATATATATATATATATATATATATATATATATATATATATATATATATATATATATATATATATATATATATATATATATATATATATATATATATATATATATATATATATATATATATATATATATATATATATATATATATATATATATATATATATATATATATATATATATATATATATATATATATATATATATATATATATATATATATATATATATATATATATATATATATATATATATATATATATATATATATATATATATATATATATATATATATATATATATATATATATATATATATATATATATATATATATATATATATATATATATATATATATATATATATATATATATATATATATATATATATATATATATATATATATATATATATAGTAGCATTCAGATATAATATGTTCATTTCTATGTATAGTAGATATAAGCTGTAAGGTTGAATTCCCTTTAACCTTCTGTGGTGCATTGGTAGCCCCTTGACTTAGTAATCATAAGTCCTAGGTGCAAGTCCCGGTCGGGGTAAAAATATGATTCATGCTTACACATATGTAATGTGTTTATTTGGTTATTGTAATGTCCGAATGTGATTGGGAATTGAATTAAATGCGAAAATGAATCCACGAGAGAAGTTGGGGAATCTGTAATATGAACATAATGGCATTCAGATAGAATGCGTACATTCCTAAGTATATCAGTTGTAAGCTGTAAGGTTGGATTAATTTTAAACTTTTGTGGTGCATTGGTAGTGCCTTGACTTAGTAATCATAAGTCCTAGGTTTACGTCGCGGTCTGGGTGAAAGAAATGATTCATGTTTTCACATATGTAATGTGCTAATTTGGTTATTGTAATGCCCGAATGAGATTGGGAATTGAATTAAATGCGAAAATGAATCCACGAGTGAGGTTGGGGAATCTGTAATATGAACATAGTGGCATTCAGATAGAATGCGTTCATTCCTAAGTATAGCAGATATAAGCTGAAAGGTTGGATTCCTTTTAACCTTCTGTGGTGCATTGGTAGCGCCTTGACTTAGTAATCATAAGTCCTTGGTTCAAGTCCCGGTCAGGGTAAAAAAATGATTCATGTTTTCACGTATGTAATGTGCTTATTTGGTTATTGTAATGCCCGAATGAGATTGGGAATTGAATTAAATTCATAAATGAATCCTCAAATGAGGTTTGGGAATCTGTAATATGAACATAGTGGCATTCAGATAGAATGCGTTCATTCCTATGTATAGCAGATATAATCTGTAAGGTTGGATTCCTTTTAACCTTCTGTGGTGCATTGGTAGCGCCTTGACTTAGTTATCATAAGTCCTAGGTTCAAGTCCCGGTCGGGGTAAAAAATTATTCATGTTTTCACATATGTAATGTGCTTATTTATATATATATATATATATATATATATATATATATATATATATATATATATATATATATATATATATATATATATATATATATACATGTATATATATATCTCTCTCTCTCTCTCTCTCTCTCTCTCTCTCTCTCTCTCTCTCTCTCTATATATATATATATATATATATATATATATATATATATATATATATATATATATATATATATATATATATATATATATATATATATATATATATATATATATATATATATATATATATATATATATATATATATATATATATATATATATATATATATATATATATAAATATATATATATATATATATATATATATATATATATATATATATATATATATATATATATATATATATATATATATATATATATATATATATATATATATATATATATATATATATATATATATATATATATATATATATATATATATATATATATATATATGTGCATATATATATATATATATATATATATATATATATATATATATATATATATATATATATATATATATATATATATATATATATATATATATATATATATATATATATATATATATATATATATATATATATATATATATATATATATATATATATATATATATATATATATATATATATATATATATATATATATATATATATATATATATATATATATATATATATATATATATATATATATATATATATATATATATATATATATATATATATATATATATATATATATATATATATATATATATATATATATATATATATATATATATATATATATATATATATATATATATATATATATATATATATATATATATATATATATATATATATATATATATATATATATATATATATATATATATATATATATATATATATAT
>JAXCGZ010003227.1:0-7500 GCA_037179515.1 Halocaridina rubra | reverse complement strand
ATATATATATATATATATATATATATATATATATATATATATATATATATATATATATATATATATATATATATATATATATATATATATATATATATATATATATATATATATATATATATATATATATATATATATATATATATATATATATATATATATATATATATATATATATATATATATATATATATATATATATATATATATATATATATATATATATATATATATATATATATATATATATATATATATATATATATATATAAAAACTTTGTGGAAGACTTTGGAATGAATGAGAATGTGGTGTTGATGGGAGATTTGAATGCTAGAGTAGGCAATGAACAAGTGGATGGTGTAATTTAGAAGTATGGAGTACCTGGTGCGAATGAGAGTGGATAGAAAATGATTGAAATGTGCATTGAAAAAGAGATGTTAATGTTTAATACTGCATTTAAAAAGAAGGATGTGCACAAGTATATGTGTTTCAGAGTAGATAATGGTAGAGAAGTTGACAGAGTATTAATGGATTATGTTGTGGTGGACAGGAGGGTGATTGGAAGCGCACTGAATGTGAATGTTCTGAGAGGAGCTAATGGTAGAATATCTGATCATTATTCAGTGTAAGGTAGAGCGAGAATGGAAAAGTAAAGTGGAGAAAGAAGAGAATTGAGAGAGAAAGAGAGATACAAAAAGTGAGTAAGCTTAAAAAGAAAGAGAAATACTGTCAGAACAAGGATTGTTTGAGGATATGTAGAATATATTGAAAGACAAAATGGAGGAGGGAGTGGCAGAAGAATGGGATTGTTTCAAGGAGGAAGTCCTGAAATGTGCCGAGGCAGTGTGTGGAATGAGACTAACAGGTGAAAGTAAAAGGAAAGGTAGTGAATGGTGGATTAAGCATTTGAGTGCAGCAATGCTGGAAAGAAGCAGATATTTGAGGCATGGTTGCAGGTAGGTACTGTAGAGTCTTATGAAAGTTATTGTGAAGAGGAGAGGTTAGCGAATCATGTAAGGGAAGCAAAGAGAAAAGAGGATGTAAGGTGGGGTAGATGCTTATCTTTTAGAATTTTGAAAGTAATAAAAAGATGCGTTGGAAGGAAATGAAATGAGTGAGGAAAGGTGAGTGTGGTGGGAAGGAGAGGGTGAAAAGAGCAAATGGGCATTTAAATTAAGATGAGAGAGATATGGGCTGAATACTTCAAGGAACTGCTAAATGAGGAAGATGGCAGAGAGGCAGAGATTGTTGCTCTTGAAAAGAATGGAAAGTACCAATGCTAGGTGAAGAGAATGATAGAAAAATAACAAAAGTGGAGGTACATTTGCCATTGAGGTCAATGAATGCAGGTAATGCTTGTCAAAAGGAAATGAGTCATTAGTAGATAGGATGGCTAGGTTGTTGAATGCTTGTTTCAATAAAGGGAGGGTTCCACTTAATTGGAGCAGTGCATGTATAGTTCCACTTTACTAAAGGAAAGGAGATAACTAGTTTCAGGGGAATTAGTTTGTTAAGTGTCCTTGGTAAGGTACATTTTTCTTCTTCTTCTTCCTCTATTTGCGTTCCTATTTTCATATGGGGTCGCATCTCTTCACTAGTCGTCTCCACTGGTTCCGGTCCATCACTTGCTCCTCCTCCAGCTGTCTCTCTCTGAGATCCTCCTTCAGTCGGTCCTTCCACCGTAGTTTAGGTCTTCCTCGTCTACGTCTGCCCTCCACGTCCATCTCCATCACTCTCACACCCACGTAGTCTTCATCTCTCCTCTTCACATGACCGAACCACTATAATCTCCTCTCCTGCGCTTTCGCCGACGCCTCCACCACCTTCACTGTACTTCTGATCCGGTCATTTCGTATCCTATCCTCCCTCGTCACCCCACACATCCACCTCAGCATTCTCATTTCTGCGACATCTATCTTCCTTTCTTGAACCTTTTTCACCGGCCACGTATCCGCACCGTACAGCAACACTGGTCTCACAACTGACTTGTACACTTTTCCTTTCACTCTAGCACTGATTTTCTTGTCACATAGCACCCCTGATGTTCTCTTCCAGCTGTTCCACGCTACCTGGATCCTATGATCAATCTCTCTCTCTAGGTCTCCATCCTTCGTTACGTAGGAGCCGAGGTATTTGAAGGCGTCCGCCTTTGGGAGCTTGTGGTCTTGCATGAACAGGTCGCCTCCTTGTGTCACATTGCACTCCAGGTACTCCGTTTTCTGTCTGCTCACCTTCAGTCCGTAATCCTCCAGCAAACCCCTCCATAGCTCCAACCTCTCTTGGTAAGGTACATTGAAGAGTGTTATTTGAGAGAATGAGGAAAGGTACTGAGAGATTGATTGGGGAAGTACAGTGTGAGCTCAGGAGTGGGAGAGGATGTGTGTATCAGGTGTTTGTGGTAAGATTGGTGTGTGGGAAATTCATGGAGAAAGGTATGGACATATTTTGACCTTTTATAGACTTAGAAAAAGCGTATGACAGGAGTGATAGAGAGAGGTTGTGGAGTGTGTTGCGAATGCATTGAATAAGTAAAGCATGTGTAACAGTTGGGAATGGCATGAGTAATTGGTTTGAGGTGAAAGTAGGGTTACATCAAGGTTGTGGAATGTCTCCATGGTTGTTTATGTAAATGGATGGAGTGGAAGGGGAAATAAATATAAGAGTATTAGATAGAGGTTTGAAATTATTGGGATGGCTGTGGAAATTGAATCAGTTTCTATTTGCAGACGATACTGTACTAGATGCTAATATTGAGAATTAATTGAATAATTTGAGTGACTGAGTTTGTTTGGGTGTGTGAAGGAAGGAAGTTGCAAATAATCATTGGTGAAAGTAATGTCATGAGATGCACGTTTAGTGTTAATGTTAGCAGATTCAATGTAGGAATGAATGTGGAGTTGCTTGAAGAAGTACACAGTTTTAAGTATCTGGGGTCGCATGTATAAAGGAGTAGATGAGTGGATTCGGAGGTAAGTCATAGAGTGAAGGAAGAGAGTCAATATCTAGAAGGGTAGAAAAGTATAATGAGCAACAGGTATTAGGGAATGAATGCAAAGAGAAGGATATATGAAAGTGTGATTGTGCCTACAATATTGTAGGGAGCAGAGACTTGAAATGCAAGAGATGAAAGCAACAAATTGAATTCAATGGAGATGAGGTGTTTTAGAAGTATAATTGGTGTATCTAGAATAGATAGAGTAAGAAATGAGGATGTCAGGCAGAGAAAGGGTGTTGAAAGGAAGCTGTCGGATAGGTTAGATCAGAGTGTGTTCAGTTGGCTTGGACACATGGAAAGGCTCAGTGGTGAATGAATAATGAAGAGAGTGTGGAATGCAGAAGTAACTGCAGGTAGGTCAAAAGGAAGGCCTAGAATAAGATGGATCGATGGCGCAAAAGGGCACTGAATTCTTGTAGAATGTCAGTGGAGCAGGTAAGATAGCGTGTGATATATAGGAAGGATTGGAGGAATATTGTGTATAGGTGATTCTCGCACCTGCTGGCTCATTAAACTGTGATGGACGGGTGTGAGGGGAGTTGCCATGTGATGGAGAGGTGGGGTTCAACCAGCTGCGGCAGTTGGGCCTCATTGTAGGTGACCCAAGCAGGCAGGATGGGGGGGGGGAAATTTGACAACCATTTATCCACAAGGATATAAGAGGAGTGGTTGAGGTACATATGGGTAGTGGTGAATTCATGTTTCTTGGCTCGGCTACACCCCTTGCAAGGGAGAATAAGGCCATGTATATGTATGTGTACTATTATTATCATTACAACTACTATTACTATAATTATTTTTATTATTAGTATCATCATCATTATTGTTATTATTATTATTATTATTATTATTATTATTATTATTATTATTATTATTATTATTATTATTATTATTATTATTATTATTATTATTA
This sequence comes from Halocaridina rubra, assembly GCA_037179515.1. Taxonomy (NCBI): domain Eukaryota; kingdom Metazoa; phylum Arthropoda; class Malacostraca; order Decapoda; family Atyidae; genus Halocaridina; species Halocaridina rubra. The sequence goes on along the minus strand of JAXCGZ010003227.1, from coordinate 3,591 downwards.
TTATTATTATTATTATTACTATTATTATTACTATTATTATTATTTTTATTGTTATTATTATTATTATTATTATTATTATTATTATTATTATTATTATTATTATTATTATTATTATTATTATTATTATTATTATTATTATTTTTATTATTATTATTACTATTATTATTATTATTATTATTATTATTATTATTATTATTATTATTATTATTATTATTATTATTATTATTATTATTATTATTATTATTATTATTTTTATTATTATTATTATTATTATTATTATTATTATTATTATTATTAGCATAATTAATCATATATATATTGTTAGCCTCTTATTTTCCAAGTAAAACATCAAATTTTCAGCTTTCACTAAAACCTGCAATTGATACCAGACTCTCCGAGATTAATTTCGTTTTCGAAATTAAAATTTGCATTCTTTATTCTGATATTGCGCTCTCCCAACCAATCCAGTTGTTGCCAAGGAAACGAATGAAGGAAAATATCATATCAAATTATAATTAGAAATCTACTTCTTTCTTTTTCATTTTGTTAATGTTGCTTGAAGAGAAAACAAACCTGCATTATCTCCTCAGACGAAATGCAGCTTTTTACTTCTGCCATTTTTGGGTTTGTTTTCATTGGAAGCGGCAGAAAGGAATGAAAAAAAAAAGGAAATTTTATCGTGGACAAAAATGGGCCTTACTCATATCCTATTTGTACTTCATTTTCTATGTCACACTTGGTAGAAACTAGCGTGCAGGGAACACCATTAACAAAGGTGAAGATATTCATGAAGCTTGGACAGATAGCCAGCCGGCTGCAAACTAATATCGACAGTGATTAAAAATGCCAAAAGTCTACTTTCATTTCATAAACGTATAATATTACATTGAAAATAAAAGTAATTATATGCTATATATTAACTATGCCGTACTAGATATCGGTTCCTTACTTCAGATATACTTCATTTGCAGTATAAAAGCTCAAAATATACATATAGGTTGTATTAATTAGGCATGTGATGTGAATGTTAGTCAGAATGGTCTGAAGAGGCGTTTGTTTTGATATATCATTCCTTTCATTGTGCTTTGTAAAACTGAGTCTGTTTTTCTTTATGAAATAGATTGAAAGTAGCTGCCGTCTACATTAGCATTAGACAAGGATGTGTCAACGAACAGACGATATTTAGTGACACCTGAATCTAATACACGGTGTATGAGGGATGAAGGAGAATATCCATTTACCATCTATTTCAGCACCCTCGTTGATGTTCATGACTCGCATGGCCTGCCTAATGCCCCAGTCACTTTCGCCATTTTGCTTTTAATTTCCTCCGGATAACTTTAAGTGATTTTGGCAGTTGAATCAATCGTTGTCTGATAAAATGTGAGAAAATACTTTTGGCCTAATTATGCTGCCAGGCAACAGAATCAGAGACAGGACATGCAAAAGCATCAAAAGGAGGGTCAACCAGTGGCAACATTACTTACAGATATGGGAAAATTACCAAGTATTAGCTTTCCTATTGGCTTTTGCAACTTGGAGATTATAGACAGAACTTTTATATTAGAGGCAAATTTGAAGTTTGTATTGGATTGAGCTTTCAGAGATAAGCAATTCTGCGAAAGAACAATAGTGGTATTGTAAGTTTATAGAGTAAGCATTCAAAGATGAGTGCCATCATTAACGTGTCAAAATATAAGAATAGGTGAAATCTTCAGCATATCATTGGTATATGCTCAATATATATATACACATTTTGCGAGGATATTAAGAAGGGGAAGAAGGAACTATTCATGCCATGATGTAAGTCTTTAAAGAGGAAAGTGCAGATCCAGTTCCTCTTGTGGATACACATGAATTTTTGAAACCTAATTAGCAGAGAATCATGTCAAATGAAATCTTGGTAAAAAACCTCACAATTTTGCACATGAGAATAACACTTATTTAATCATTATTGGAGGAGCCAAAAGAAATTTTGACCTACAAAGTCAGCTAAAGAAACAAGTCAAGGAGACCCTGATGCTATGGAAATGTAAAGACTTACAAATGTAATGTCATAGGACGATATCTTAAATACAATTGCTCATTTTTTGAAGAAGATGTGATAGAATGTTGGTGTTGAATGTGCCCTTAATTTCCGAGGGACTCCTGTTTCACAATACACTTTACAAGTATAACGAGGTCGTTAGCCGTTACCATCTGACACTTGAACTAGCTCACAAAATGAATGAGAAAGAAAAGATGTGACATTACTCCGAGTATATTATCAAGCCTTTAAGGGATACATTCACCCTGGCAATGTTCTCTGCGATGGAAGTTCACTAACACAGTATCTGTTTTTTCAACTTATTGATATAAAGAGAGAGATAGAATTAAGAAACAAAGAGTTTCTTAAGTGCATGGAAATTATTTTTTTTTTCCAAATTCTGAATTGATTTGCCTGCATGAGACGATATCTCAAAAATGTGTAGAAATTATAAAGCATATATATATATATATATATATATATATATATATATATATATATATATATATATATATATGTATATATATATTTTTTTTTACTTACTGTAGGAAAAAAAGTGTTCATATGTAAACCTAAAATGAAGAAAAGTGAAGGAAAGAAAAAACTAAAGAAAAACAGATGTTGTAGGCATTATTCACTTTGTTTCGAAGTGAAAGTAATTGAGTTTCAAATATATAACATATAAAAGATCATTGGCAACTTATTTGCACAGCGAAAAAGTGTTTATTTTTTTTTATTAATGTATATATGATTTTCTTATTGAAAAAAACTAATGTTAGCAACTGCAGAAAGAGGAGAGAATTGTGAGATTAAGGTAAGAACCATATAAATTTACATCCAGTTTTTTTTTCTTTCTCTATAGCAACTAAAACCATCAAACATCTATTAGTAAAAAAGACATTATTAGAAAATTCTTCGAAAGGTCCTCTACTGTCTTTTCATTATATAAATGTATGTGAAAATCTCATCTCCAAATACAGAATCTTTCAGTATCAGATCGAGAAAGCATACTAAAAATGACACTCAGTAAAGCAAAAACAGAAAAAATAAATAAACACCCTCTTCATTTGTAAATTTGTAACACCGTGGCTCAAGTGGTAGCGTCCGCGACTCTGAGGCAACAGGTCGAGGGTTCGCGCCCCATCATGGACAAAGGTTAGCAACGGCATGCACTCAGGGTACGGATTACATCTGCCAAAACAAGTCCTTCGCAAGAAGGCAACCGTCCTAGCACTTAGTAGAAAAAAAAAGAGTCCGGGACGTAATACCGAAGCATATATATATATATATATATATATATATATATATATATATATATATATATATATATAAATATATATATATATATATATATATATATATATATATATATATATATATATATATATATATATATATATATATATATATATATATATATATATGTATATATATATGCGTATATGTATATATATATATATATATATATATATATATATATATATATTATATATATATATATATATATATATATATATATATATATATATATATATATATATATATATATACGAATATATATGTAT
>JAXCGZ010003226.1:5000-19479 GCA_037179515.1 Halocaridina rubra | reverse complement strand
AAAAGGGTAAGTGAAGAAGGTGCATCGGTAATAAATATGAGGAGTTTTTTGTTGTTGCATTGATTATTATTATTTTATTAATTTATTGCGCCAAGGCGTCAGACATTACATGAATTTATACAAATAATGCTTCAAATGGATACAAAACCAAGAATAGAACATAGTTTACATTTAGGTGTACACATTGATAAAACATTGCTGCATACTAACACACAACTCACAGTATGGCAGCACAGAGTACATTATATACAAAAGTAAAGCTCAGAGAAACACAGAATACACAAACAGAATTATACAGCAACATACAGAAAATATATTTATAATTCAATATAATTAATGGCCACCAAAGTGAGGATAAAAAGCAAGAATAACATCAAGGCTGTCATCATTAAGTAAAAATGAGCAGATCTGTATTAAGTTCTGACCTCGTGGTAAAACATCTCTCACTGTGGGGCACTGAAGACAATAGTGGTCAAGAGTGTTAGCATTAGGACGGTCGCATAATTTACAGGAGGTGTACTGGGGCATATCTAGAGTCTGGGAGACCTGCCATAAAGGCTGATACCCCATTCTGAGCCGAGCACTAACTACATTGTTTTTCCGCACCATTAACCCGCGTCTGCGATACTTGTAGCGACTGTGAAGAAAGTGATCATGGTGCTGTATGGACACACTGTTGGCCCTCTCCGTGTCCCTGCGCTGGACCGTCATGGCAAACCCAGCTGAGTAGATGATGTTACGTAGGCATCGGAGGGAGGGCTCAGCGTCCACAGCATGCCCATCCAGCATACAAGCCGCCTTGGCAAGACGATCCGCTGTGTCGTTGCCAGTCAGCCCAATGTGAGAGGGCGTCCATACAAACGACACAACAAGAGAAGCATCCTGAGCGGCCGCGAGGCGACATAGTATATCTCCCACAGAACGGCCACAGATGGGTCTTGGCGAGGATAGGGCTTGTAGGGCCGATTGGGAGTCACAAATTGTTGCATTGAGAGAGAGATTATTTTTATTTTATTAATTTATTGCGCCAAGGCGTCAGACATTACATGAGTTCATACAAATAATGCTTCAAATGGATACAAAACCAAGAGCTGAACATGGTTTACAGGGAGGTGTACATATTGATAAAACATTGCTACATACTAACACACAACTCACAGTATGGCAGCACAGAGTACATTATATGCAAAAGTAAAGCTCAGAGAAACGCAGAATGCACAAACAGAATTATGCAACAACATACAGAAAATATATGTATAATTCAATATAATTAATGGCCACCAAAGTGAGGATAACGAGCAAGAATAACATCAAGGTTGTCATCATTAAGTAAAAATGAGCAGATCTGTATTAAGTTCTGACCTCGTGGTAAAACATCTCTCACTGTGGGGCACTGAAGACAATAGTGGTCAAGAGTGTTAGCATTAGGATGGTCGCATAGTTTACAGGAGGTGTACTGTGGCATATCTAGAGTCATTAGTAATCTAGATATATACGAATAGCGCAGTAAATAACGATGTGGAACAATAACCTCATTATCCAAAGAGTAATGGATTCGGTTTTACGTCACGAACTCCCTCTTTTACTAAGGGCTAGGATGGTTGCCTTCTTACGAAGGACTGGTTTTGGCAGATGTAATCGTTTCCCTTAGTGTATGCCCTTACAAACCTCAGTCCGTGACGGGGCGCGAACCCTTGACCTTCCGCCTCAGAGTCGCAGGCGTTACCATTTTGCCACGGAGACACATTGTCCAAAGAGTACCGAAAATGAAAAATTTCATTACTTAGTTAGATAATTTATTTTTCTATATTTATCTATATATCTATGTATTCATCCATTAATTCAGATTAAAATATTTTTAAATTTCGTAAAATCCATGAAATATAAGTAATATGTAGAGATCTTGTAGAATATGTCTTGGATCACTCCCATAATTGCATTCCAAAACGTACTGTATTGACAAACGTATGGGGTGCTCAAAGCCTTGTGAATTCTTTATCAGGACCTCTCCAGAGAATGGAAATGCGCGAGGAACCCGATCTTCTCCCGAGCATTTTCATTTTCTTTTGGGTGAAATGTCCCTGGGTAACTCGATATCATTGCCTCGCTAATGCTCTGATGGAGTTAGTGGTTTTGAGAGTTCTCAGTTCCTAAAGGTTGAAATAGTTTATTTGCGAAGAAATGGAATACCCAGGATAAAGTAACGAAAAGTAAATGTAACACTAGTAATGGGTAACTTTTACTCGTTGATGTGAGGCCTTCCTTTTCGGCTATTCGGATTTCTTTTTTGTTTTTGTGCTTTTCAGTGCTTTACTAGAATTGCTAAAATCTATATGAAAACCCAATTGGCAGGATGAGGAGTACAAATTTACTTATAAATAAATGTATTCCTCCTGTAGATTAAGTATAATGGCTGGACTCCATATAGAATTTGCCGTATTTGCTACAGTGAATTGTAAGGTCTGGGTCAGTCAAATATATAATTGAATTTTTTCCCCAAAACCATTTGTTTCACTCAACGAGATCAGAGGTTCGTTATTAATAATGATTATGCAAGATATAGTCATTATACTCGTATATGGGTCTCCCATTAGGATTTTCCAACTCCAAGGGTATATCGAACCAGGACATCATGAAAACATTTAGAGTAAAAAAGTACTAGCTTAGGACAAGGCAGATATAAGAGACTAAAATAGGACAGGCTGAAAAAATAGTCAAAATAATAATGACCAAGAAATATGGTAGGATTAGGCCCGGAAATGACGATAGATCAGCTTTTTGAAAGAATATCAAAGAGTTAGGGAAAACAGAAGCAGAAAGAGAGCTTCAGAGTCTAGAAGCCAAAGGAAAGAAGCATTCACTGCACGGGCCAATCTGCGAGCTACTAATCTCCACAAAGTACCTAGTTCTTCAGAGAAAAGGACTATGCAGGAGAAAGATAAAACAGGAGGTCACCAGTAGATCTTACTTTGCGGAAACGGCACTGTTAATTAGAAATAAGACAGATTCACCTGTTTCAAAAAATGAGAGTTGAGGAAATTTTTGAATACTTTATCGATAGCAGAGGGTAATTGGAAAGGATAGAATGTTCAGCCTTTAGAATTGGTTGCGCTGAGGAGTGCTCCCAAGGTGAGTGATAGTTACTGGTTGAGATAATGAGGCAAAAATGAACGGCAACGCACAGAAACCAGTTCATCTGCAGACTCCTTGACCCTATCACCTTCGAGCCTCTGGAATTTTCTGTACATACGATGCTATAGTCGTGGATGAAATTTTGAGCTTTGCTAATGAAAATGAGTTAAACGTCTGTGTGACTGCTGGTAGCGTGGCTAGACTCATATCAACTTATCGTACCGTGGTATTTCGACACTCCCTCCCTATATCCCCCAATCACTTCACCCCATTCCCGTCCATCCTCGGCTTGATTAGATGAGAGAGAGAGAGAGAGAGAGAGAGAGAGAGAGAGAGAGAGAGAGAGAGAGAGAGAGAGAGAGAGAGAGAGAGAGACTCATATATTTTTGTGTAAGTATTAATATCAAAGTATGGTGTGTGTATATATATATATATATATATATATATATATATATATATATATATATATATATATATATATATATATATATATATATATATATATATATATATATATATATATATATATATATATATATATATATATATATATATATATATATATATATGAGAGAGAGAGAGAGAGAGAGAGAGAGAGAGAGAGAGAGAGAGAGAGAGAGAGAGAGTCAAATCAGATCGTATCAAAAATTTTATTTCCATTATTACAATGGTCCTTCTTACGATACAAAACTTAAGAATACATTTATAAGTAGACGAGTACTTGAGTAAATATGAAAGAGGATGATGCAATGCACTTTCAAGTTAACAGCAATAAAATTTATTTAGAAATTTAATATTACTCTAGATTTAACATATGTATATACAATTACACATAAACAAGGAATAAAGATGTAGCTGAGCATATACACTTTAGTAAAAAATAATAATAATAATAATAATAATAATAATAATAATAATAATAATAATAATAATATTAATAATAGTAATAATAATAATAGTAATAATAATAATAATAATAATAATAATAATAATAATAATAATAATAATAATAATAATAATAATAATAATAATAATAATAATAATGATAATAAAAATAATAATAATAATAATAATAATAATAATAATAATAATAATAATAATAATAATAATAATAATAATGGATTCGGTTTTACGTCACGAACTCCCTTTTCTACTAAGGGCTAGGGCGGTTGCGTTTTTACGAAGGACTTGTTTTGGCAGATGTAATCGTTACCCTGAGTGTATGCCCTTACTAACCTCAGTCCGTGACGGGGCGCGAACCCTCGACCTGCCGCCCCAGAGTCGCAGACGCTACCATTTTGCCACGGAGAATAATAATAATAATAATAATAATAATAATAATAATAATAACAATAATGATAATAAAAATAATAATAATAATAATGATAATGATAATAATAATAATAATAATAATAATAATAATAATAATAATAATAATAATAATAATAATAATATTTTCTTTAATTTAATTTCTTACGCTCCTTATGATGACAGGAAAATCGCCACTCGCAAGACACGGTGTATTAATCTAAGAACACAAACAAAATAATATAATTATCACACGCCAATATGTGGGTGTCGCCAAAGAATTATAACTATATAAACAACTGTAAGCATATATTTACATACATCATAAACAAATTGTCTGTGAGGTATCAGATCATCTCATTATCAGGAGGGACAAAACCATTACGAAAGTACTGATGGGAGGAGGATCGTGACTTGCAGGACACGCTGCCTTAATCTAAAAGCACAAACAAACTATAAAAAAAAATTGTATAAATATCACCCACTGAAGTGTGGGTGCTGCAGAAGCATAGCATCTAAATGGTCGTCTGTTAGCACATTCTGGTACACTACAGTAACAGATTGTCTGTGGGGTATCATATCAGCCACTGCAGGGCACTCCAGCAGTAATGCTGAAGATTGTTATGAAAACTACTGCACATCCCTCTGCACTGCCCACCTGCCACACTGGTCTGTATCCTAATCGAAGATGAGCAGACATCATATTATGCCTTCTAACCAAGTAACCACAGCGACGGTGCTTGTAGGGGCGAGAGAAGTAGTTGTAGGGCTGGAAAGTCACACTCAGAGGCCGCTCAGTATTCCTGCCGTGGAGGATAGACAAATGAGCAGCAGCAACTATCTTCTGCTTGTAAAGGAAGAAGGTGCCAGGTGAGGGATCAGCTGCAGGTAAAAGCAGAAAGCAGCCCACAGGCAGTCTTGGTGAGGAGGTCGACCGTGTCATCCGCTAATATACCGATATAAGAAGGGATCCACAAGAAGTGTACAATGAGAGAATGTTTGAATTCTGTGGCAAGCTGATGTAATATTCGGTTGACTAGGTTACAGGGGTTTTGGTTTGGGAGAGAAAAGGGCACAGAGCGCAGACTGTGAGTCACACATAACCAGACCATTGCTCCTTGCACACACAAGTAGATTAATAGCATCGAGAAGTCCATGCAGTTCACATGATGTAGAGCACAACCAGTTTGGCAGATGGTGGCCAACCCAGCCACCGGGCGGTGGTTCCGTACTAGGCGAGCACTCCCTTCTCCCTTAAGAGAGCCATCAGCATATAGCGTATTGGTGGCAGGATGGGATGAAGGCACTTTGGCGATGGTCTCCAGGAATCGTTGTTTCTGCAGGCACAGTAGGTCCCTCTTACAGGTTGGTGTGTAGGAAACAGCTAGGAAAGAAATCCTTCAGGGGGGCTGACCATTGTTGATCTGTTCCTCTTTAATATTAATATTTAGTCTCTGAAGACTCGAGCAAATAGTTCTAACAAGGGCACATCCACCAGGTTGGAGTCGAGGCCAATGTGTAGCAGGATTGAGTGATGCTCTAATGACGTCTGAGTAATGTGGAGAAAGATAAGAAGAGTAGAGGCATTTAACTGTGAAATATGTCACGTTAGCATAAATCAGTTCCACTAAAGGAGGAAGATGGAGCTCCTTCAGCATATTAGCAATCCTTATGGAGATTGGTCAGCCCAGGATGAGTAGCATGGCTTTATTTTGAAGCATTTTGAGGGGATCCAATGCTGATGTTGGGAGCTGGCTTAGAGCAGGAGAGAGATAATCAATCACTGAACGGATAAATGCTATGTAGATACTTCTAGCTACGGGGATCGAGACCCCTGCAGCATTGTTAGTGAGCCACTGTAGAGGTGTTAGACGCCGCTGGAGTTGAGTCGGTAGATCTTGAACTATTGGATGATCATGCTGCCACGCTGGGGTAGTGGGAGTAACCCGAACAGGTTCACCCAGGTAGAGGTACTGTGTACAGAGTGTTTTAACTGAGTGCATGCATATGTCATCAGCATTGCACGTGACTGTGCTTTAGGTACATTAGGAAGTAGGGAGAGAAGGCTGTGCATAAGAATATTAAAATGAATTGAACTGAGTACACCTCCCTGTGGAGTACCAAGGTCAAAGCTCCTAGTGGTGCTAATAGCCCCCTTAAAGAGGGCACGGGATGATCTATTACTGACATACCCTCATATCCATCTCAGGAGATTCCCTTTTGCACCAAAATCTACTAGCTGGTAAAGGATAGCATCCCTGTTCGCATTATAGAAGGCACTTTCACAACACTGGTGGGGGAAAGACGGGTGTACAGCTTGAGGAGGCAGTGACGCATTCTGTGTTGTGGCAGAAAACTATAAAATCTCTGTGAAAGGTGATCCTGGAGATGGAACATGAGGTGATTGAGGAGAATTCGCTCCATCACTTTACTGAAGCAAGATGTGAGGAAAATTTATCTGAATTTGTCAGTGCCAGGCTTGGTATTGGGTACATTAAGGTTAGTCGTCCTGGCTTGTGGCACGGACCCGTGTCAGAGACAGAGGATGTATAACTGGAGAAGGGGGCCACCAGAAACTTTCAAAAGAAGGTGGAGGACCGAATATGTAGTGCCGTTATCAGATGGGGCTGTTAGTTTACTGCTAGCAAGAGCATGATGTAATTAGCTTTTGGTAATAGGTACATCGTTCTCCTCATCAGACCCCAGTAAGGCTGCAGTCAGGCAAAGTGCACAATGCATTTTCTTAGAGAAGAGAGCTTCTTGTACATGTGCAGGAAGGTTGGAGACACTAGACTGATCATATCAGGTGTAAGCGAGATCTTGAGCATACTGAGGTGGGCTGTGATGAAGGGCACTTGAGGGCTTCTTCCTCACCACTGTATTGATAAGACGCCACATGGATGCCACGTTCATTTGATGATTAATGTCATTGGTGAACTTGTACCAAGCATCAGTGGGAGCACATTTTTGTAAGGCAACTAGAGCAGCAGTGGACATCTGATATTGACCTAAGGTCTCAGGAGTTGGATTCCTCTGATACATGAGACCATCCTCCACAGCCCTCCTTTCCGCTTCCATGATGCGTCTGTCGAGCGTCCATGTATGACATCACGTCTGGCGTTTGATGTTCGATTTGCAGACATATCAGTTGAAAAAGCGTGGGTGGAGCTGACAATAGAGGACTAAAGCTTTTCAGGAGACCCGTACTCAAAGTATTGTATGAGAGGGAAAATAAAGATGTACATAAGACAGTACTTAGGAGGAATGATAAAGTGGGGAAGATACAACTGGTACTGAGTAATGCAATCTAAAGCAAGGTGATGTGAGAAATGAGCAGGAACCAATGAACACTTGACATGAGATGCCACGAGTCCGAATGTAATGAAATAGTCTAAGGTGCCTCTCCGAGAGTGCATAGTACCTCTAGTGTCCCAGCGAGAAAGGTGGTTGTGGCAGATGAACTCAGTTAATCGGGACCCACTTCGGTTCACAGTCTGGAGTGGTCACCTAGAGCAGGGTGGCAGGCGTTAAAGTCACCCATATATAACATGCAGCTAGCTGTGGGAGGAGGAAGGGTGACCGTATTCAGTCTACCAGGGGCAGAATAAACATTACAAAGATGTTGTGTACCACCTCCCAGTGTCACCTCAACAAGCTGATAGGTTGTATCAACATCCACTGAAGTGCAAAGTAATCGATGCTGGAGGGAGGAGTTTACATAAGTAACTAGTCCATTTCTGACATGATGAACGAAGGATATATAACCAATGAGAGGGGGAGCAGCACCCTCACCTAGCGGATGTCCAACAAAAGCTTCCCAAAAAAAGATAGCATTCAAGTACTGACAAGAGACATACATCTTAAGTGATGCAAGCTTCACAGGGGACATTATACCACATCATTCCAAGAGAGAATATGAAGCTGTGCATCACTATCGAACATCTTTCTTATTCTTACGGGAGCCAGACGATGTGGTAGGAATGAGTGAGGCCTCACTCCGTTGCAAGTCATGGGAGGGGTGAGTCCACATGGGAGCGACGACTTTTTCAAGGCGAGCAGCAAGAGAGTTCAACTTCTCAGTGATTGTTGGGCCTCAACGAGGGCCTTGAGTGAGGTGTTGTTAGTAGCTAGTTTAGTGAACAGATCATCAAAGGAGGCCACGAGAGTATTAAAACGATCCTCAATGGTGGGAAAACGAGCATTGATAGCATCAAGGCGTGATGCAAGGGAGGTACACCGAGACTTGAGAGAGTCAGCAGCATCATGAAGTACAGAAACAAGCATGGAAGCTGGGGTGATAGGCGGTGGTGGTGAAAATGGTTGTGGTTGTGGCAGTGGTGGTGCGACACACTGAGTCGTGGCTGGGCGGAAGCATTTAGCACAACCATGCCACACACTGACTCCCTTCATACCACACGGCAGAAATATTCATTGAGAGGTGTCTGGTGCAGGTGGTGGTAATGAGTCCATGGTACTAGCAGAAGCAGTAGCTGCAGTGGGTAGTGAAGGGGTGTGATGCAGGAAAGAATGAGAGGCATGGTTGGCTGCACACCATGCACACTTCTCTGGAGCAGAGCAGCAGCGAGAAATATGTCAGATACCCCAGCATCTGAAGCACCACAGCTGTTCATAATGATAATAATACTAATAATAATAATAATAATAATAATAATAATAATTATAATAATAATAATAATAATAATATTAATAATAATAATAATAATAATAATAATAATAATAATAATAATAATAATAATAATAATAATAATAATAATAATAATAATAATAATAATAATAATAATAATAATAATAATAATAATAATAATAATAATAATAAGAAGAGTAAATAGCAATAAATCATTTTAGAATGAAAGATCCATACACTTACAAGTGAAACACACACACGCACACACACACTAGCAGTAAACATACTGGCAAATTTGACTCCAGATATGCATGTAAATGTCATAGTAAGGGCAGCATATGCTTTCTTTTAGCAAATGAAAGGGTAGCCTTCAGGCACATGGACAAGGAAATGTTCAGAATTATTTATGTAACCTATGTGATGCCAAAGCTTGAATATGCAGCCCCCTTTTGGAATCCACACTCGAAAAAGCACGTAGTTAAGTTGGAAAGAGTTCAAAGACATGCCATGAAACTGGTGCCAGAAATATGCAATCTCAATTATGATGAGAGGGGGAGGAAATTAGACTTACCATCACTCGAAGCTAGAAGAATGAGGGGGATATGGTGACTGTTTTTAAATTCTTTCATGGTTATGACAGAGTGGATAGGGATCGATATTTTTATATGGCTGACACTAGAACTAGAGGCAATAGTTTAAAGCTTCGTAAGAAAACTTCTTTGCAGGATGTAAGGAAGCACTTTTTTCGTGTAAGAGTAGTTGATAATTGGAATTGGCTAAGCGAGGAGGTAGTTAATGTTATCTCAATCCATAAGTTTTAAGACAAGTATGATAAGTATCACTAAGTACAAAATGGAATCGACAAGGAGACGGGAAGTTACGAACTTGGGTCCCTTTCATGTAAGCACAATTAGGTAATTGCAGTGTGAATAAAGATAAATATTTTGATATGACTATCACTATAGCTATAGGTCATAGTTTCAAGCTTCATAAGAAATCTTCTTTGCAGGATGTAAGGAAGTGCTGTTTTAGTGTAAGAGTAGTTGACGACTGGAATTCGCTGAAGTAAGAGGTAGTTAATGCTAACTCAATCCATAGTTTTAAGTCCAAGTTTGATAAGTATTTCCAAGTACAAAAATGGAACCGACCAGAATACTTGGAGTTACGAGCAAGGGGCTTTTTTCTGCAAACACAATTAGATAATTACAATTAGGTAATTACAAACACACACACAAAGACATATATATATATATATATATATATATATATATATATATATATATATATATATATATATATATATATATATATATATATATATATATATATATATATATATATATATATATATATATATATATATATATATATATATATATATATATATATATATATATATATATATATATATATATATATATATATATATATATATATATATATATATATATATATATATATATATATATATATATATATATATATATATATATATATATATATATATATATATATATATATATATATATATATATATATATATATATATATATATATATATATATATATATATATATATATATATATATATATATATATATATATATATATATATATATATATATATATATATATATATATATATATATATATATATATATATATATATATATATATATATATATATATATATATATATATATATATATATATATATATATATATATATATATATATATATATATATATATATATATATATATATATATATATATATATATATATATATATATATATATATATATATATATATATATATATATATATATGTATATATATATATATATATATATATATATATATATATATATATATATATATATATATATATATATATATATATATATATATATATATATATATATATATATATATATATATATATATATATATATATATATATATATATATATATATATATATATATATATGTAGTCATCACGGCTCAACGGGTAGCGTCCGCGACTCTGAGGCGTCAGGTCGAGGTTTCGCGTCCCGTCACGGTCTGAGGGTAGCAAGGGCATGCACTCAGCGTAATTATTACATCTGCCAAAACAATACCTTTGCAAGAAGGTAACCGTCCTAGCACTTTTAAGAAAGGGGAGTCTGCGACGTAAAACCGGAATATATATATATATATATATATATATATATATATATATATATATATATATATATATATATATATATATATATATGTATATATATATATATATATATATATATATATATATATATATATATATATATATATATATATATATATATATATATATATATATATATATATATATATATATATATATATATATATATATATATATATATATATATATATATATATATATATATATATATATATATATATATATATATATATATATATATATATATGAGTATGTTAATAATGGCATTAATCAAATTTCGAAAGTAGAAATTTAATTTTAATTTTTTGAATTTTTCATAGTTTTTTATTGCAATGTTTTTGTTTTTCATATGGAGATACATGAATGCAGAGAATGTGTACACACTATCATAATTTGAATTTACAGCAATGGACAACGTACACGGAGGGTAGTTAAAGCTCTCTCTCTCTCTCTCTCTCTCTCTCTCTCTCTCTCTCTCTCTCTCTCTCTCTCTCTCTCTCTCTCTCTCTCTCTCTCTCTCTCTCTCGTTAGTGTGGCTCGGCAGCAAGGGAACGGGTGACAAGCTCTCTCATGTTTTTCACTGCGTTTCAATTTTTTTTTTCATTCTCTTTCCTCTATAAATTCGATAAAATTTGAGAATGGTGTAATTTCAACCTCGTGTCTTATCTTAGAAGTAATTTTTTTTTATGAGTGTGACACCGGGACAGGCAGGAAAACAGTCCTCATCAATAAAGGCCCGGCACAAAGAATACATTACGATGAAGGTATAGAAAAAGGTTTAGGACAAAGCAGAGAGGATGCAATGACACACAAAGGAAAAGAACTGGCTGAAGGATAGTTAAAGTAATGAGGACCTATATATATATATAAATCATTTTTTACCACGACCGGGACTTGAACCTAGGAATTACGATTACTAAGTCAAGGCGCTACCAATGCACCACACAAGGTTAAAAGGAATCCAACCTTATAGCTTATATCTGCTATACTGAGGAATGAACTCATTCTATCTGAATGAAACTATGTTCAAATTACATATTCCCCAACCTCACTCGTGGATTCATTTTCGCATTTAATTCAATTCCCAATCTCATTCGGGTATTACAATAACCAAATAAGCACATTACATATGTGAAAACATGAATCATTTTTTTCCCCGACAGGGACTTGAACCTAGGACTTATGATTACTAAGTCAAGGCGCTCCCAATGCACCACAGAAGGTTAGAAGGAATCCAACCTTATAGCTTATATCTGCTATACTTAGGATTGAACGCAATCTATCTGAATGCCACTATGTTCATATTACAGATTCCCCAACCTCACTCGTGGATTCATTTACGCATTTAATTCAATTCCCAATCTCATTCAGATAGAATGTGCTCATTCCTAAGTATAACAGATATAAGCTATAAGGTTGGATTGCTTTTAACCTTCTGTGGTGCATTGGTAGCGCCTTGACTTAGTAATCGTAGGTCCTAGGTTCAAGTCCCGGTCGGGGTAAAAAATGATTCATGTTTTCACATATGTAATGTGCTTATTTGGTTATTGTAACGCCCGAATGAGCTTGGGAATTGAATTAAAGGCGAAAATGAATCCATGAGTGAGGTTGGGAAATCTGTAATATGAACATAATGGCATTCAGATAGAATGCGTTCATTCCTAAGTATAGCAGATATAAGCTATAAGGTTGGATTCCTTTTAACCTTCTGTGGTGCGTTGGTAGCACCTAGACTTAGTAATCATAAGTCCTAGGTTTAAGTCCCGGTCGGGGTAAAAAATGATTCATGTTTTAACATATGTAATGTGCTTATTTGGTTATATATATATTTATATATATATATATATATATATATATATATATATATATATATATATATATATATATATATATATATATATATATATATATATATATATATATATATATTTATATATATATATATATATATATATATATCTCTCTCTCTCTCTCTCTCTCTCTCTCTCTCTCTCTCTCTCTCTGTATATATATATATATATATATATATATATATATATATATATATATATATATATATATATATATATATATATATATATATATATATATATATATATATATATATATATATATATATATATATATATATATATATATATATATATATATATATATATATATATATAACCAATTAAGCACATTATATATGTGAAAACATGAATCATTTTTTACCCCGACCGGGACTCGAACCTAGGACTTATGATTAGTAAGTCAAGGCGCTACCACTACACCACAGAAGGTTAAAAGGAATCCAACCTTATAGCTTATAACTGCTATACTTAGGAATGAACGCATTCTAACTGAATGCCACTATGTTCATATTACAGATTCCCCAACCTCACTCGTGGCTTCATTTTAGCATTTAATTCAATTCCCAATCTCATTCGGGCCATGAAATAACCAATTAAGCACATTTCAGATGTGAAAACATGAATCATTTTTTAAACCGACCTGGACTCGAACCTAGGACTTATGATTACTAAGTCAAGGCGCTACCACTACACCACAGAAGGTTAAAAGGAATCTAACCTTATAGCTTATAACTGCTATACTTAGGAATGAACGCATTCTAACTGAATGCCACTATGTTCATATTACAGATTCCCCAACCTCACTCGTGGCTTCATTTTAGCATTTAATTCAATTCCCAATCTCATTCGGGCCATGAAATAACCAATTAAGCACATTACATAAGTGAAAACATGAATCATTTTTTACCCCGACCGGGACTCGAACCTAGGACTTATGATTACTAAGTCAAGGCGCTACCACTACACCACAGAAGGTTAAAAGGAATCCAACCTTATAGCTTATAACTGCTATACTTAGGAATGAACGCATTCTAACTGAATGCCACTATGTTCATATTACAGATTCCCCAACCTCACTCGTGGCTTCATTTTAGCATTTAATTCAATTCCCAATCTCATTCGGGCCATGAAATAACCAATTAAGCACATTACATATGTGAAAACATGAATCATTTTTTACCCCGACCGGGACTCGAACCTAAGAATAGCAGTTATAAGCTATAAGGTTGGATTCCTTTTAACCTTCTGTGGTGTAGTGGTAGCGCCTTGACTTAGTAATCATAAGTCCTAGGTTCGAGTAACGGTCGGGGTAAAAAAAATGATTCATATATATA
>JAXCGZ010003225.1:0-19513 GCA_037179515.1 Halocaridina rubra | reverse complement strand
TAGCCCTGTGGTATAGTCCATGACTTGGGAAGCAACTAATGTGGGATCAATACCATCACAGAGAATAAAGAAGGGTATCCAGCTATAATCCCCAAGCTCCAAAATTGTCTGTTTTCATCTCCATTCGAATGGAGACTCAACTGTAACAAATAAAAAGGTGCTTATGGGCCATTAGCTCAGTGGTAGTGTGTTCAATCGGGATGCAACTAGTGCAGGGTCAATACCAATGCAGAGCATTAGGAAGAGTATCCAGCCTTAAACCCCCAGCTCCAACATGTCAGCATCCCCCAAATTACCAAGGGGAGTAACTGCAACACAAAAATGGTGCATTTATCTTGAATATTCATCAGATAAAATTATTTATTAGGTAAAATTAGGTAAACTATTATAAATTTACCATTCTCGCCGCTTCTTCTTCCGGTCCAGGTAATTTTATGCCACTGATTTTCTCGAAAAGCTGCAATGGTGTCAACAACTTAGGCAAGCCCTTGGAAGAAAAAAACCTGAAAAAAAGATAAGACAAAAAATAACGTTATTCTATATTTTTTTCTGATGATAGTCATTCCTCTGTATGAGAGGGTTAAGAATTCCTTCTCCACATTCCCCTGCATGTCATAAAAATTGACTGTATAGGGCAGAGCGAGGAGACTGGGATTTATACCCTTTGTGTTTTCCAACCACAGTTAAATTTTGGCTTGACTCAGCCACCTCCCATAATAAGGGTGGTTATGGCTCTTGTATAAACTATAATACTATATGTATGTGTGTATATATATACATGACAAGGAAAATAATTTCGTCTCCCTGAACTCAGAAGGGGGGTTACAAAAGAAACATAAGACTAACTCACTTGATGACATTGACGCAATCACGGAAGAGAAACTGCAAGGCGTGAGGGTGAGTGGGTTCCACAGCCTGGCCGACATCAATGATATAGCAGCAGTTAATGTGCCACAACACATTATATTCACTCATGTCTGCATGCACAAGACGACAGTTTCGAAACATCTTCACCATTGCCTGGGAGAGGAAATACGATACATGATATTATTGCTAAAACATCCAGGAATTACTGTAGTGCTGTGGTTAGAACAATCAATTCTGGAAGTAACAAGCACATGTTCGAGCCCAATGTGGCAATAGGAAGGGCATCCAGCCATTATACAACAACTCCAACCTGTCAATGTTGATTCGGAAAGTGACAAGCCCACGCTCGAACCCAACATGGAGCCTTACGAAAGGGCATCCAGTCTATATTTCCGAGCTTCAACATGCTTGTGTCGACTCAGAGAGTGACAAGCTCAGGTTCGAACCCAACGTGGGGTGCTAAGAAGGGCATACAGACTGAATTCTCCAGTTCCAACCTGTCTGTGTCCACCCCCATTCAAATGGGCATTAATTATGACACAAAAAACAGCAAACATCATAATCAAGGTCCTTGGGGGAGAGGGGAAAAAGATTCCACACTCATGCCCAATGTGTTTTATAAAAGAACAAGAGATATAAATGGTGTAGGTGAAAAAAATACCCCATTTATTTTCAATATGACAGATAACTAGCTTAAAAAAAGACTGAAGAGAGGGAGAACGGCAATTTCTCACTACATGAATTGATTTTACTAGTTCACAGATAAACTGATGCACTGGGAGACTAAATTTCCTAGAGCAACTGGAAGTAGAAACGTTTTGATATGGTAATACTATATGGGTTCTAGTTTGAAAATAAGTTAGTTATCTTTTGTTGATGCCAAACATCTTGCATCTAAAATTTTAACAATTTACGTGATACTGCTCTTAAGCACACTGTTAAAATTCGACCCAATTCAATGTGCTCAAAATATGTAAGCTGTTTCACAGCTTGGAATTAAACAATTTACATGGGTCACCACAGCCTACACACACCAACTCCACCCACTACACTACATGGCAAAACACCCACATACATGAAGGAATAAAAAACCTACACTTTGCACACGGTATCACTTACAAATATCGCCACTTCTTCTCCCTTGCCCAACCCACACCAGCCTTCATCCGTACATAATTAACATCATCCAGTTACTCTATATGACAACACAGACCTCTATACAACTTCCCGACATCCTTCCTTTCGAATCCTCCCTTCCCTGTGAAGACAGTGTTCACCTAGCCAGGCTGAGATGTTAGCACTTCCCATCCCCTCTGAGCTGTCAAAAGAGGCTGGATGACTCTGCCAGTGATACCCATACAGATATGAACACATTACCTTATACAACAAACACATTTAGGAAAACTGAACTGCTTACAACCACAACTAACAGCTGACACAGCTAAAACTGCTAAATAAATTGGTTTACTAAGTTAGGTTTTATATATGAAATACATCTTTGTGTTTAATCTTGTTGTTTTCAATCTGAAGCATACCAAAATAAAAGAGGTATGTATTTGCATGTATGTATGTATGAGGAAGGGGGTGCTAGGAATCCACCTGAATGCCAAGGGGGTGCTAGCCTGGAAAAGTTGGGAACCACTGCTCTATTGCAACCTGTTCCTAAGAAGGATGACCATTCTATTCCTTCAAACTACCAACCTATTGCCCTAACCTCTTCTGTCACTTAAGTTTTTGAAACTTTTCTCAATGCTCACTTCTTGAAACATCTTGAATCTAACTCTCTTATCTCCGATCACCATACGGCTTCAGCAAAGGCAAGATCCACTGGTGACCAGTGCTATCTTGCTCATGTATGGTCATCTTCTCTAAGGTACTATGGGGAATCCTTTTTGGTTGCCCTTGATAACTTTAAGGCTTTTGAGAGAGTCTAGCACAAGGGTCTATTGGCCAAACTCCCTGCTTATGGCTTTACCCCTTCTCTCTATTCTATGAGTTCCAATTTCCTTTCTGACCGTTTTATAGCTGTGGTTGTTGATGGTGCAACAGCTAGCCTATTCCCTGTCACCAGTGGTGTTCTACAGGGCTTTATTATTTCACCTACTCTGTTCCTTCTCCTCATCAACGATCTTCTTCAGTCCCCATCTTCCTCTTTTCTTAACACCTTAGCCAATGATTCTACTCTTCATTTTTACTCTGCCTTTTCTTCACAACCTTCATCTGCTACTCGCGATCAGTCTCATATCACTCTTTCTTGTACTCTCAACTCCAATTTGCAAAGGTAATCTGAGTGGGGCACCCAAATTTAGTTAAATTTAATGCCTCCAAGACACAGTTTCTGGTTATCTCTTTACCTTCTTCTCCTCCTGATAGCCTTATTGTCTTCTAAACTAACGAAACTTACCCTCTTAATTCTATTAACATATTAGGAATCCAGATAACCTCTAACTTGTCTTGGAAGAACCGCCTAATCCAAATTTCAAAATCTGCATCCAAAAAATTGGCGTTTCTATTTCGTTTTCGTCATTACTGCTCCTCTTTACAGTTACTTAATATCTATAAAGGTCTTATCCGTTCCTGCTTAGAAGACTACTCGCACATCTAAAGTGCTTCTTCTTTTAACTTATCTCCTTGCTGGGGTTGAATGTAAGGCAGTCAGACTCATTAATGACCCTTCTCTTACTTGCAATCTGGATTCTCTTTTTCTTCGCCATAAGGTATCATCCCTTTCTCTTTTCTCACCAAGCAGCCTTGTCTCAAAGGTACTGTGTGGAGATTTGTAGCTTGCAGATGGGCTGGTGCAGTGACTGCTTCTTCCCATCTACCTCCAGCTTCTGGAACTCTTCCTCCTTCTGTCTTTCTTAATTCTTATAACCTATCTTCCTTCAAAGGGTGGATCTATCGTCAACTCAGGGCCTAATCCTGCCATATCTCTAGGTCCTCAGTACATTGACCATTCTTTTAGCCTGTCCTTTTCCTTTGAGTATCATTACCTCATCTCTTCGTTATCCTTAACCTTCTTCTTAATGTGTTCTTCGTGCCGGGGAACTTCTGATGAGGGCAGTTTTCTTGCTTGTTCTGGTGGGAAAAAAAAAAAAAAAAAAAAAAAAAAAAAAAAAAAAAAAAAAAAAAAACACACACACACACACACACACACACACACACACAAACATAACATACACTCCCTGAGAGCTCTGTGGGAAAGCCCAGGATCAGCAGCGCCCTTCCTAAGGGACTTGAGATCTTAAGGCCAGGCAGCTACAGGAAAGCAAACACCTATTTAGTCAATAACAGTGTACTCTCTTTTTAAGAGAATTTACCTCAACTACTTGCTCATATGCTATACATAAATCAGCAAAAGAGAGATTTGCTTCTTTAAGCTTAGGCGCCGCTTCGTGCTTTTTGCCGATGAAAGACATGAGCAATACATGTTTTTTTATAAGCAATGGTTTTGGTGAAGGTATTCCAGCTCTTTGTAGGCGACGCAAGTTGTGATATTCCTTTTCAGCCCATGCTCGAATCACCTGAAAGCAAGTAGCATCATTATTCATCATTATTAATCTTAAGTCAAGCAACAAGCCCAACTGAAAAAATTCAAAGACTATAAATCAGGTGGCTTCAGCAGTGGAAACAACTAAGTGAGGAAAAGGAAAAGAGAGAAGGCAGAAAAAAAATATAATTATATAAAATAGTCCAACTAATTATTGTAAAACTGGCATTATAAAAAGATCTGTACAAATAACTCCTATGATAAAACATCCTTAACTATCCTGAGCCATACTAACGTGGGTTTGATCCCACTGTGGGCATTAGGAAGGGCATCCAGCCTTATATTCACAGCTCCAAAATATGTGTCCACCCCAATACGAATGGGGAATAATTGTGACACATTATATACTAGCCAGCACGTCTTTTTTGCTCATTTTTGTCGACTGCTCACTTTAGCAGAATATGAGCTTTTATGTTATAATAATGCACTATTCTGTCTTACAATTAGTCCCCATTCATACAGCGGTGGACACCAACATGTTGGAGCCGGGAGATTATGGGTAGGATCAAACAATTGTTAGTTGCTTCCTGACTTGTGAACTTTACCAATGAGCTACTTTGGCCCCCTAATAATATACATAATTTTATGTGTACACTTATAAGTATACATATTAGTACACATTTGTATGGGGGTGACTATAGACATGCTGGAGCTAGGGGATTACGGTTGGATACATTTCCTTATGCCCCAACAGCGGGAATGAGTACAAGTTAGTTACTTTTTTACATGCGTACTCTACCACTAAGCCACGCAACACCCAAGAGAACCGTTTTTATGTACAGTATTGCAATCAGTCCCCAATCATATGAGGATGGGCACAGAAACGTTAAGAGCTGGGGGATTAAGGCCTGATGCCCTTCCAGATGCACCACAGTGGGATCAAGCCCTATTTACATCCTGACTCATGCACACTGAGCTACTGCAGCTTCATGGGACATAATGCTATAAATAACTTAAATATCAATGTGGAGAGGAACTTCAAAGTAATCTAAATCAAAGTTCTCACCAATGTAATGAGGAACTTCAAAATAATCAAAATTAAATTCCTCACCAACATGGAGAGAAGTTTCAATATAATCTAAATCAAAGTCCTGTACTTACCTTCTGAGTGTTATTTCTGGACATTCTGTCTTTGAAGCGATAGTCTTCTCGAATATACTTTTCGCGAGTCTTGAAATCCGTTAGAGTCGTTTTGAAGACTTTCACGGCACATTCCTCAGGGAGTGGTTCTTTTTCATATCTACATAAAAAATAATTAATGATGATCCAGTTTTACATCACGGACTCCCTTCATTAGTAAGGTATCTTCTTTTGAGGGACTTTGGCAAGTGCGACCTTTACAGAATGAATGACCTTTCTAATCTCAGACTGTGGCGAGTCTCAACCGATGACCTGAAGAATCACTCGTGCTCGTTATCAACCAGGCAAAGGAAGCCACAATATATCTAAAATCTAATTAACCATTACTTGAACATTCTACGCTATCACTATGAATCCCCTTTACATGAGTGGGCACAGACAGGTTGGAGCTGGTGAACTGAAGCTGGAAGGTCAATCTAATGCCCTGCAGAGGACTCGGTCATGGGTCTGTAATCTCCAAAGTCAAATATATATATATATATATATATATATATATATATATATATATATATATATATATATATATATATATATATATATATATATATATATATATATATATATATATATATATATATATATATATATATATATATATATATATATATATATATATACTGGGGGTCACTGTAGAACATCGTTTCAATTTCACATTGGAGGCCAATAAATAATTATTAAAGTATCATTAATTTTTTGACTTACGTGGCTGATGCAGTAAATTCAAACTGCGCTCTAAACTGTTTGTGAGTGGGGCAGATGAATACACAGCTAGAAGCACAGCTGTATTCATATTTATCAGTTTAATGGCTTTATCTATTTATTTGTTTATATATACGGTTATATTGAAGGATTATATTGAATTAAAAAAACAAACAGTTGAAGGTATGATTTTACACACAAATACACAGCTAGCAGTACAGAGGTATTCGTATTTATCAAGTTAATGGCTTTATTTATTTATTTTGTTTATATATTTGGTTATATTGAAGGATTATATTGAATTTAAAAAAGCACAGTTGTAAATACGATTTTCTTGAAATTCACATGAATACACAGCTATAGCCTATTCTTTCAGACTTTGCCCTGGGCAGTGGAGAAGGAAGAAATGTTCATTCCTACCTTATTTTCTCCATTGCTACTTTACAATAATTAGTCCCGACTGGTTTGAGCTGTAGCAGGAAGGTGACTGAAGAATAATGACCCATAATAAACTTATAAATGGTTTCCGTATGTAATATCTAACATACAGAAGAGTATATTGGAAGACGGAGCCATCAGTTACAAGAACAGACAATTATTATGACGTCATTGTCTAAAATCAATCAACGCTGAGCTACTCCGACATCACTAGTCCCTTGAACCCATCAACTTGGATTCTTTTTTGCTCCCTGCCACGGCCGCTTCATCAGCCTTCTTTTAAAATAAAAAATATATCCTAGTGAAATCTATTTGTAAGTTTATTATGGGTCGCTATTCTTCAGTCACCCTCCTGCTACAGCTCAAACCTGTCGAGACTAATTATTGTAAACTAGCAACGGAGAAAACAAGGTAGGAATGAACTTTTCTCCCTACTCCACTGCCCAGGGCAAAGTCTGAACAAATAGGCTATAGTATCACAACTGTATTTGTATTTTTCAAGTTAATGGCTATATTTGTTTATACAGGTATATCTGGTTATATTGAAGGATTATTCTGAATTTAAAAAGAAAATACCAAATACATAGCCATAATACAATCTTATTCAAAATACAGTCAACTTTTTTTGCACTTTTCTATAATACACAAAATTGGAATAACGCCTCCAAAAAAATAAGTAGTAAAAAACAGTACGAAATGCGCGAGTAACACGCTCACGAAAAATTAGAAAAAAAAAAAGGTTAATTTTAGTAAATAAGCGACCGCCTCGGAGGCACTTTCCCGCCATGCTGCCATGTGCATCAGTGTCTCTTTACCCAGCATACTAAGTGGATATATCACTAGTTCTAACAGTTTTTGTGGTAAGGTTTGTGTCTAACCTGTGTTTTGGTAGATTTTTATATATGTCTTCCTGTTGCCCATCGCATAATAGAGTGCGTTAATTTGTTTACTGTACACTATTTGTATGTTAATATAAATAACTACAGGTCTTTCTGCTTTGTTATGTACTTATAAAATATGTTTTACTTCATCTTATATCTTTTTCATAGTGTGCTTATGTATTGTGGAATGCATCTATGACTAAAATCATTGTTTCGAATGGAAAATGACTGGTTACATTTTGCAAATTTTACATTACATGTGCCTTCTGAGAACCTATCCTCGCATTGTTCGAAGAGGTGAGTGTAGTCTTTTAAGAGTCGTGCAAGAATCCGGCATCACACGGCATTTAAAGAAGAAGAACCACAGCCAAGTTTACTCTCACCAGCCATATTGTGCCTTGTTTTTGTCTGCTCATTGCAACTCCACTGAGAACAGGTCTTGAAACACAAAACATTCTTTATTCATTATCCCTTCACATCTGACACGTCACAACGCTCCCTATCTCTGATATTCTTTGGTCCATGATTTTTCGTGGCAAGGCTCAATGAGGGTAATTGTCTTTGCCTGTTCTAGTGTCCCACCCATAAAAAAATTATCTTCAATTCTTCTATAGGCATATTTTTAGTATCCCTCGGGAACTGCGAAACAGCTGTTGATTTCTCTTTAATCAAATATATATTTTCTCTCTGAATTTTTGGCCTAAATACTGTTTTCATGAATGCCTCAGGTATAAAGGCCGTTTCTTCAGTCTGTAAGTTTGATTCTCATTTTATGGACAATTATTAATATTGAGGGTGGACGCAAACAGGTTGGAGCTGGAGAATTAATGATGGTTACTCATTCTAATCCTCCACAGTGGGTTCAATTGCGGGTCAGTCTCTTTCTGAATTCAGTGTTCTACAACTGAACCACCCAGGTCCCCAACTTGCTTGATGTTTTATGACTCACTATTAATTCCATTAATGGTGTCGACACAGAGAGATTAGTGCTGGGTAATTAAGGCTGGATGCCCTTCTGAATGCCCCTCGGTGGGCTAGATCGCAGGTCTATCAATTCCTAAATCAAGTGCTCTAATGATTGGACTATGGTATTCCCATTATATTTGTTCATATCTTATCACATAATTCAGATGACTTACTCTCCTCCCAGTGCGTGAAAGACGACAGCCTCTTTACCAGCACTAATGATGCCATTGACACTCTCCAGAATGACATTGTTGACCCATTTGAATATGAGCAAACGTGTATTCTGGTCAAGTGCCATATCGGACGTCGCCTTCTCAACCTTAAATTAGGAAAAGAGTATTTACTATACTAATCCTGAGGAGAGGGAAAAAATTCCTCTTCTGCATCCTCCTGCACGTCGTAAACGTTAACTAAACTGGGTAAAGCAAGGGGACTGGGAATTCCACCCTCCGTACTATCCTCTCACAAAAAGTCAAGCCATGTAAAAATTTCCATGTTCCCCTGCGTGTCATAAAATGTCAAGTGCTTTGCTTTGACTTGGCTACCCCTTTCTAGGGGGAATTATGACTTTTGTTTACAGATAGATTCCTGGTGGTAGTGGAACAAGAATTCCCCATTTATGTTTTCCAAAACTAAAATTAAGAGATTAAGGAGTTACTGGCTGGAATTCCAGATGAAGAAAAAGAATTATATTCTTTTCTTGTAATGTAACAGTACTTACAAAGGCAAGGAAGCATTACAGCCTTTCTTGTTTGTTTAGCTAAAGACAACTTAGAGATTTTATTGGGATATTATCATTATAAGGCAAGCAACAAGTCCAGCTTTTACAAGTCTAAAACTATAAACCAGATGATGCCAGCTACTCGGTGTGGAAAGGAAAAATTAAAAATATAAAAAATAAAATTATATAATATGGTACAACTCCATACTGCAAAAACAAGCACTATTCCACTACAAATTTAAAAATTCATCATCAAAGTCTGCCTAATAAAAACTTGTGTCCTTGCTTAAACCTGCAATAATGCTAAAAAAATACAGACAACAGCAGAATACTAAACGTATTTGTCAAACTGATCTAAAAAACTATACTGACATTACCTTGTCATGGATGCGATTCTTCCGGCGAATTTCAGATTTTGCTGAGTGTTGCAAATTGTTGTAAACCTGAGATATAAAACAAGATCAGTGAGAAAAAACTGTATATTCCATGTCCCCCTTTGTGTCATAAAATATGACTAAATGGGAGGGGTGATTGGACTGAGAATCCCCTCCACTGGTTTTTCTTTCTACAAAGAGTTAATGTATTTTGCTCTGACTTTGCCAATCCTTCTAAAAATAGGAGTTAGAGGGATAGTGCAGGGAGAATGATTTGTGGACATGGTATGAGATGCAAGACCGAGATGGTTTTGGCATGTGCCAAGAAGGGATGATGGGTATGGTGGGAGAGGGATGCTGAAGATGGAGGTATCAGGTAAGAGGGGAAGAGTTAGGCCTAAGTGGAGGTATATGGATATGGTGAGGGAGGACATGAGGAGAAGGATACTGAGGATGGTGGTATCGGGTAGGAAGGGAAAAGATAGGACAAAGAGGAGGTTTATGGATATGGCGAGGGAGGATGTGATGGTGTGTGATGTGGCGGATGAGGAACATAGAACTAGGGTGCTATGGAGACAACTCATCCGCAGTGACAACCCCTGACTGGAGAAGACAAGAGATTTGATGATGATTAACATGGCAAAAGGCAGGATGAAATTTCTGACTTATCTTTAATGATGATTAACATGGAAAAAGGAAGATGAAATTTCTTAAAGATAAAGGAATGTGAGAAATGGCATAATGAGACATACTCTCTGCAACAAATTTTTATTGATAATAAAAGCTTAGAGGAAGTACTGGGGATCACTAAATATCATTATCACTAGATATCATTCCTTATTAATACTGAGAATCACTAAATATCATCACCCTGTACCAATTATAGAACAGAAAACTAAATATAATTACTCATTATTACTAAAAATCACTAAATATCATTACTCATTAACACATTGTGCCAATTCCAGAACAGAAAAACTAAAAATATTTACTCATTATCACTGAGAATCACTAATTATCATCACTGTTCCAATTACAAAACAGAAAAAGGATAAGAGGAAATAATAAAAACTGAACACAGAAAAGATAAAAAAAGAAAAAGATGAGCATTGCACACAGAAAAAGGAAAGATGAAAAAAGGACACAATGCACACAGAAAAAGGAAGACAAAATAAGAAACACTGCACACAACACAAGGAAAAGATGAAAAAGGAAACGATGCACGCAGAAAAAGAGAAAGACAAAAAAAAAGAAGCACTGCACACAGCAAAAGGTAAAACTGAAAAAGAAAACGATACAGAGAAAAAGGAAAAGACGAAAAGAGAAACACAGGACACAGCAAATGGAAAAGATGAAAAAGGAAATACTGCACATAAAGAAAAATTAAAAGAGGAATATGGAAACACTGGCCCCAGAAAAACTAAAACAAGAAAAAAGGAAACCACACAGAAAAAGGAAAAGATTAAAAAGAATCCACTAGAAACTCTTTGATGACATTAGATTGAACCACACCAGACACAAGTTGGACCAATATTAATGAAGGTCTAAAATATACCTTATTTGATAACTGCATGTCAAACCCTCCTCCGTCTCCAGTGTTGATCCCAGGTGGCAAATTCATAATCCTTTCTGCATTCTTGCGACCAGATATCATGAGATCGTGCTTCGTCACAAACTGTTTACCAACTTTAGTGTAACCTCGGGAGGAGAGAAGTGGGTCATCACGTTCCCGGGCCTGTTACAAACAGTTCAATTAGTGTAAAAACCTGACAGTGAGGAGAAAAAAATTACATTATCTGGTCTTGTAAAGAGGAGTAGCCCCAAGGTGCCCTAGGGTTATCTTTATTTACAAGGCAAGTCACCTAACCTGCCCTAACAATTTATAAGATTATTTACCTATAAATGGTAAATAAAAATTACCCCAGGGTGCTCTAGGGTTATCATTATTTACAAGCCAAATCACCTAACCTAACAATTTATGAGGTTATATAACTTTACATGGTAAAGAAGAGGAACCCCAGGATGTCCTAGGGTTAGCTATATTTGAAAGGCAAGGTACCTAACCAGCCCTAACAATTTACAATGTTATTTAACTTTACATGGTAAAGAGAAGTAATCCCAGGGTGCTCCGGGGCTATTCCTATTAACTTAACAATTTACGAGTTATTAAACTTGACAGTGAATTCTGAGTCTTACTCATCTTAACAAGATAACCTCTATTTATTTCCTGCATGTTGGTAGAGCTGCCTTAGAGGGATAGTCAAGTGAAAGTCTTCCCTGATATATCAACTTGTCATAATACCACTGAGGAGACCACAGTAGCATAGTGATTAGAGCGCTTGACTCGGGAAGTGACACATCCGCATTCGAGCATGCCAGGGCAGTAGGAAGGGCATCCAACCTTAATGCCCCAGCTCCAATCTGTGTCCACCCCTATCATGGGGATTAACAGTGACTTACAAAACAGCAACCAACAATAAATAGGTGCTAGGAAGGGCTCCCAGCGATTAATCTCCTAAAAGGTCCACAATCTGCATCCACCCCCAACAGAATGGGGACTAACAGTGACACTCAAAATGGTTCGCATGCATGTATGTCTGTGTCAAAAGACGAGCACATGGAAAAAAAATACAAAATGTCAATTCACAACTGAAATTCTTACCACATCTCAACCAAAAGACCTCGAATTCAGATCCTGGACAATGAAGAAACTGTAAAGTAGTTTTCTAGGACTCAACTACCTCTATTCCCTAAGCAGCAAAATTAGGTACATGGCATTTAGTCGATCATTGTGGGTTGCAGTCCCCCTTGTACAGGAATGCCAAGTCAAAGCACACACATTCACCATAAGCCAAATATACCTCATTCAATCCTCTTCATTCATTGAGGATAAGAGATTGCCACATATTCTCAGCCACCCTCTTTGGGTCACCCATAGGGTGAATGAGGAAGGCTCTTTGGTCATGATGCCAGACAACCGAAGCTGGATTACCCCCCACAGCTTCATCATATGACCCCCCCCCCCCAAGAAACTCGTAACAATATGCAAACTAGAGAGATTAAAAAAAAAAAAAAAAAAAAGGAAGCACAATACTTACCTCAAATGAATCAATATCTCTATTCTCTTCGTCTACTTCTTCAAAATCGTCGTCACTATCCGGTCCGTACCAAGTAGGGCAGATTTTATATTTGTTGAAAGACACTGATACTAGAGATTTAAAAAAGAAAAAAAAAATAATAATTGTCGATTTTTATGGGAGGTTAAGAATGCCGCCTCAGTGTTCCCACGTGTTGTGAAAGTCAACTAAATGTAGCAGAGCAAGGGACCTGGGCATCCTTTTTTATCTGTTTACCTTTCTTAGAGATACATGAATTTTTGCTTTGACTCAGACACCCCTCAATAGGGAGAGTATGGCTTTTGTATACAGACAGAGAGATAGGTAGATAGTAAGCTGGAACATGGCACCAGCCGCTGCTGTGATACTACAGTTGAAGGTGTTTTGGACTTAAATAGGACTGTCCAGGACAGTGCAGTGTAGAGATTTCCTTCAGTTATGGTTCTTTTCTGTGCCTACATCTACACCGAATATTCTTGGATATTCATTACACATCTCTTATTATCCCTTCACATCTCACAAGTCACAGCAATCTCTATCTCTGTTTCTATTTAGTTTATGTTTTCTTCATGCCCAGGCCCAATGAGGCCAGTTTTTTCTTTTTTTCTTTGCCCGTCCTGATGCTACTCATTGAAATAAAATAAAATAAAATATATATATATATATATATATATATATATATATATATATATATATATATATATATATATATATATATATATATATATATATATATATATATATATATATTGGGATGCCCCTCCTTCGTATTTTACTGCCTTAAAAAGTCAAGATTTTGCTTTGAATGTACCACTCCACTTATAAGAAATTATCTATCTTTCTCTGTAAGTCAAAATCCCCTTTATAATAGAGTTGGCGAAGTCAAAGCAAATAATTTGACTCTCTGTAAGAGGAAAATAAAGAGGAGGGGAATCCCAGTCCCCTCACTCTGTCCCATTTAGTCAACTTTCACCACACGCAGGGGAACAAGGAGATATTCTTGCCTCATCGCTTCAAGGGGAAGGGGATTTATAGCTCTTGCTTATGTAGATAAGACATCTATTGAAAGAGACAAGGACTGCAAAACAGAATCTAGCTTCTGTCAAAAATTGTAAGACTGTATAGAGTGAACAAGATCAATCCATTATTGTGACACAGAAAATAGTAGTTACACAAACCATATGAATTACCATCATAATCTTTCTCCTCTTTAACCTTCCCAGCTCCAACCTGTGTCCACCCCCACTGAAATTGGGACTAATCATGACACACAAAATAGTGTAGCAATGCATACCTTGCAAATTGCAATCATAACGTTTCTCCTTAGCTTTCCCAGCTCCTACCAGTGTCCAGTCGCATTAGAATTAGGACTAATCTTGACACATAAAAGAGTACATTATTTCATACTTTCTAATTGACATTATAAGATTTCATACTAGTCTTCATTCCCCAGCTCCAAACTGTGTCCACCCCTATTCGAATTAGGACTAACTGTGACACAAAATAGTGCATTATTAGATACCTTTTGAGCAGCCATTATGATGTTTTGTCTCCTTAGCCTTCCCAGTTCCAACCTAAGTCCAAACTTGATTTGGGACTAATTATGACATAAAATAGTGCAGTAATACATATCTTTCGAATTGTCATTATAATGTTTCTCCTTAGCTTTCCCAGCTCCAACCTATGTCCACCCCCATTCGATTTAGAACTAATCATGACACGTAAAATAGAGCATTATTACATACGTTTTGAACTGCCATTATAATGTTTCTCCTCTTTAACCTTATCAGCTCCAACCTGTGTCCACCCCCATTCAAATTGGGACAAATCATGACACATAAAGTTGTCTATTATTACATACCTTTCGAATTGCCATTATAATGCCTCTCTTCCCTTTTGAGCTGCTGGTCGTGTTCTCGGTCAAATTCGTATTGCAGCATCTGCGCCAGCAAGAAGTCATCAGAAGTGTCTTCACTCTTCTTGAAGTCCAGTAAGTTGCTTGAATCTGCCCCACCTTGGATCATGGCTCTTATGTACAACTCATTTTCTCTGCAATTTAATACAAATCTTAATTCTTCTTTTAATCTACTTTTTTATTTTTTCTCAACATGTCATGTATCACTATTACTCTCCTATAATGGGAGGGTGGACACTGGGAGTTTGGAGCTGAGGTATTAAGGCTCTATGTCCTTCCTAATGCCTTGTGGTGGGCTCGATCACGGGTCTGTCACTACCCGAGTTGAGTACATGGCCACTGCACTGTTGCAATGCTAAAATGTAAACCCTATTCATTATATGATAAAAGAAAGCATAGAGCTGGGGTATTAAGGCTGTATGCTTTACAGTGGGATAAATCACGGGTCTGTTAATTCCTAAGTCAAGTGCTTGACCACTGTGCTATTGTGGTCCCCTAATGTAAATCTTATTCATTATATAATAAATGACAAAACGGAACTGGGGTATTATAAGTTGCATGCCTTACCTAAGGCTTACAGTGTGCTCAAGCATGGGTCTGCCACTATCCAAGTTAAGTACTTGACCACTGAGCTGTTGCAGTGCCCATCTGTAAATCTTATTATTTTGTTTTTAAGGGTGTGACACCATGAAGGGCCAAAAAAAAAAAAAAAAAATAAAACTGCCCACATCAGGCCTGTGCACAATGAAAACAAAGTAAATAGAAACAGAGATAGAGAGTGCTGTGACTTGTCAGATGGGAGGGGATAATAAGAGATGTGCAACGAATATCCGGTGTTGATGTAGGTATAGAAAAAGAACCGTAACTAAAGAAAAACTTAACATTCGAACTCTCCGAGACAGTCCTATGTAAGTTCAAAAGACCTTCAGCTGTAGTATCACAACGGATGGCTGGTTACACAATAAGAGACTTTTGGAGATGGGGTATTAAGGTAGGATGCCCTTCCTAATGTCTCGCTATGGGTTTGATCGTGGGTATGACATCATCCGAATCGAGTATTTGACCACTGCGCTGTTGCGTTGCTTAAATGTAAATCTTATTTATCATGAAAGAAACGACTGTTTGGAGCAGGGGTATTAATGTTGGATGCCTTCCCTAAAGCCTTGCAGTGGGCTCAATCACGGGTCTGTCACCACCTGAGTTGAGTACTTAACCACTGCGCTGTTGCAGTGCCCAAATGTAAATCTTATTTATTATATAGGAGAAGACTGTGCGGACCGAGGTATTAATGTTGGATGCTCTTCCTAATGTCTCGTGGTGGGCTCGATCACGGGTCTGTCACAACCAAAGTCAAGTACTTCATCACAGTGCTGTTGCAGTGACCAAATGTATATATTATTCAATATATATTAAAAGACTGTTTGGAGGTGGAGTATTAAGGTTGGAAGCCCTTCCTAATGCCTCGCGGTGGGCTCAATCACAGGTATGTCACCACACAAGTTGAGTACTTGACTAATGCACTATTGCTATCAAATGTGAATCGTATCCATGATATAAAAAAAGTTTATTTAAGGCGATAGCAGAATAGGAATTACAAAATAATTAATCCTCGTTTTATGTGTCCCTACTGATTCCCATTATGGGTGCAGACACAGACAGACTGAAACTGGGAATTAAAGATGCATGCCCTTCCTATCACCCAAGGATGGGTTCAATCACTGGTCTTATCGACTCCAAGGCAAGCATTCTGAGAATTCTATTGGCTGCGCTACCGCGGTCTCCAAAGGGATTTACAGATCACTACTATGAAATTGAACTGAGGCACTAAAGAATGAAAAGTGTATTTTGGTGTTTGCAAGAAATTTTTTTAAACTTTACATTGGCAGTATGTAAATATAGAAGATAGGATTAATGCCCCTGGGGCAACTGCCTCTCTAGACAACTAAAACTATGGACAACTGTCATTAATGTAAACAAAGAGTGAAATAATTTCTTATCACCGAACGTCTTTTGATTCATAATTTCTTGATTATGTGATATATTTAGCTTTAATGTTTTCCAGAGGCAATCGTACGCTTTTGCAATAACAACAGACACGTAACAACACTCTCCATCTCTGTTTCGTTTTGCTTTGTGCTTCTTCCTGCCCAAGTCCGATGAGGGCAATTTTCTTCCCTTGTCCTGGTGTCAAGCTCATAAAAAAAAAAAATTAGGGCCATTGTCCTCCAGTCAATAGCTCTTGCCCTGTATATATCACAGCAGAAGATATACTAGATAATTGGCTTGAATTATCAAACTATACACTGAAGCTATAATCCCCTAATAATGGGGTTGGCTGAGTTAAAGCAATAAATATTTGACTCTGTGAGAGGAAAATGGAGACAAGGAGATTTAGTTGACTCTTACGACACATAGGGGAACATGGAGAAGATATTTTTGCCCCCTCCTCTCATAAAAATTAGTTTCAAACTGCGAAGATATGAAGAAGGGTCTGGGGACTTAGAATTCTTTACACTGAAGCACTGCCATCAGAAGAATCTGCTGTAAGCTTGGGAAATATAGTACAGGCAAAAATTAATAAATAAAAGAAGCATACTAATTTATGGGAGAATGCGTTGTAACCACGAAACATTGTAACTCGAGGACAGTGTAAACCTAGGACCCCTGTATACTGAATAGGAAACGTGAAATCCTAAAGAAAACACTGAGAATAAAGTGTGGCATAATTCAAAAACTAAAACTTAATATCTGGAGATGGATTAAT
This sequence comes from Halocaridina rubra, assembly GCA_037179515.1. NCBI lineage: Eukaryota > Metazoa > Arthropoda > Malacostraca > Decapoda > Atyidae > Halocaridina > Halocaridina rubra. The sequence continues at coordinate 2,082 of JAXCGZ010003225.1, read as the reverse complement.
TCCAGACTTTCAGTTTTTGTACTTACTTATCTTGCATGTGCTTAGCAAGGTCTTCCGACATCAGGTCACGGAAGGAACAGGACCCTGATTTTTCAGGTGAATCAGGGGAAGGCGATCCCCAAGTGGTATTAGTCGATATGCTTGCACCTCCCCATGCTGGTTTAGAATCCAAAACAGTACTAGATGAAGATGGGTTGGGGGCTTGCTCTGTTTCAATACCCGGTTGCAAGACTTCCGCTGCTCCTGACAACATTTTTTAATCACTGGTTTTTGGTGATTTCGATGCTTCTTTTTTTTTTTATGGAATGTGGCGCTGGATTCTTAATTGCAGGATTATCTATTCTGGGGATTAAAGGCAGTTTTGTAAAAATATTATTCATTAAACTTCATTATATAGCAAATACACCATACGAAAAACAAAAGGCATTATGATATTATTATAGAGCCATAAGTGGTTAGAGCACATTGGCGAGAGTTTATGAAGGGCATCCATCCTTAATTCCTAGCTCTAACCTGACTGTGTCTACTTCCAGTTGAATAACATAAAATGGCAAAGAATATACATGATATTATTAATACAGTAAAAATGCCTTTAGCTCAAATTACTCACAGCAGAGGATTTAACATACTATAGGAAAACATTTACGTTACATAAAAATTAAAGCATTTTCATTGCTTATACATGCATGCAAAACTGGCTAATAAAATGCTGATACAGAGTCTGAAGGCATATTAATACCAACTACAGTAAAAACTATTTACAATAAAGGTGTACTGTATATATATATTCATAAAAAATTTAACATAACTTGAAAATTAATTAACTGATTTATGTGTTGAAATTAATCCCCATTCGAAAGGGAATGGAAACAGACATGTTGGAGCTAGGAGATTAAGGCTAGGACCCAACGTAATGCCCTGCGGTAAGATCGTACCAGCCTTAGTCACTTATCGACTTGCACATTCTACCATTGCTCTACTAAGCCTCACAGATCATACATGAGACTCTATGTCAGTATATCATTTGCATATTTTATTCATCTTCTCAATACTAATTAATATAGATTCACATAAGGAATAAAACTTATTAATATCACCAGGATTAGCAATGTGTTCACCTAAATTATTAAATAAAATAAGAGTCATCGTTGTGTGTCACTATTACTTATTATTACAGGGGAGGACACAGACAAAGTGCGACTGGCGAAATACAGCTGGAAGCCCTTCCTATTACTCCATGGCAGGTCTGATCTTGGGTCTGTTAACTCTGAGATGTTCACTCTACTGGCTTTCCCAAACCATCAAGGTATTGCCCCAAGAGGTTAGTTCCTGCAAGGCCCCAAGATAACCTCCACAGCCCTATACATTTACCAAACTTCACGATGTTTAACTCTGCACGCTGTATACTACCAGTAATTTGCGTTGATTGTTTTCATTATAGGTGATCAGTTCAACTCTGCAACGTCAGTCAGGGAAGCAAAATTATGTTGCTGGTTAACCAATAAAATGCAACCAGTAAGTTTTGGAATTTGGGGAGAGTGAAATAATGTTTGTGAATGAGTACAGCACTTCCACGCACCCAATTTTAGAATATAGGCTAATATTCATTCTAAACACCATTCCCTAGCCAACACAAGAAACCAGCATTACCCCCACTTTATGAAATGTGCCGCATTGTTGTGTGAACACTAAAATGCACCCTAATAAGGCACACAAGTCTTCAAATTTGAGTTAATTAGAATGGTTACATAAGGTTTTGTTAAGTTTGGCAGGGTAGGTTAGCTAGCTAAGGTTACTTGAGTATCATTCGCCTTCCACTAATGTGGCCATATCACAAAAATTTGTAATTTGAGAAAAACAATTATCAGAGTAATTCAAAACACATCAAAAATTATCAGAGAGAAGTTGTTTAGTAAAATCACTGGAAGGGTGCATAAAACAAGTTTTTACCAAACTTAAGTCCACTAAAAACAACAATTTCACTTATTAACTCGCTTCTCAATTGGGGGTAAAATAACCTCATCAAACCTAACATTATAATTTTCATCAATTCTTTCCTAACTGGGGGTGTAAAAGTAAAAA
>JAXCGZ010003224.1:7500-10000 GCA_037179515.1 Halocaridina rubra | reverse complement strand
CACTGGAAGACCCTCCACTTTGCCTGGCCAGAAGCCAATTGGAATCTCTATCTATGTGTTTCACGTACTGTAATTGGTTTGGCATGGACCTAGGGACTAAAAGTCCCCACCTCCTAGGAAGCGGTAGAAGAAGACTCTTATATAGAGGCGTCTTGTACACTTTAAAGTTTAGTTGTAAGTCTTAGTCAAGTCTTTAGAGAACCTAGGTCAAGTCCTTAGTCATTTTAGATAGAGGCATCAGTCAGGCATCTGGCCAGATCTAAGCCTAGACATTAGCAAGATGTAAGATAGGAGAATACTTCAAGATTAAATGTCATGTCCTTCCTCCAAAGTCCTATGGTTAATATATTTCTTCCTCCATTGTTTACAGACGTCATGCGAAGTAGAGAAGTGTATGTCACCCTTTTCCATGATCTCCAATTAGTTTTTATAAAATTCCCTTTTAGAACTTTGGAAGAAAAAAAAATGAAATTAATATCTTTAGTTATTTATTAGCCATGGATTATGTATTTAGAAGTTACTCGTCCTCCCCAGGTTAAGAACCACTGCTCTAGAGTATTATTTGCATAGGATAGGGAGTGCCTGAGTACACAGATATTATTATAATGAAGAACAAATTGAACTTTGGCGCAATGACTACTGATTGGTCATTATCTAGAACACTTATTATTTTTAAGCACTATTCAGTGCCTATAAATTTTGACATACGCACAAACACACAGATTCTCTCATATACGATTAATAGAGTCAAACATCAATAAGAAAGCAAAAAAAAGTTTTACCTTTTTCACTTCCTTCAGCGAACAAGACACAACACAACAGGCAATAATAACAGCCTGTAATTACTCTCCTCCAATAACCCACATTCCTGACAGCAAATACACAAAGCCTGTTTGCCATGTATTGCAACCATCCCAGACATTGGATATCATACTGTCAATATTCCCTCTTCACCATCTGTCACATTGTGTCAGGACGTCTCGAGTTTATCACTTGTTATTCCTAACCAATTTCACGCACATGTGGCTTGTACTTAGACCAATGATACTTGTTCCAGTCATGTTTTTATATTATACGAGTTGATGGAATATATAAAGGCATCGTCACTTTTATTGGTGTAAAAATGTATGCTGTGTATGTCATCAAAGGATTTTACGAGAGTGTTGATTGCAGACTCTTCAATGATAAAGCTTCCAACCATGTTCTTAAATTTATTGATTCATATTTAGGTGTGGTAACTTTCATCGGTTTACAAATTTATTCTTTAATTATCACCAATGAATTTCATACAGGTGTTGGTTATAGACTGTCTAATAATCGAGTTCAATTCATGTTTTGAATTATATCATTATTTTTCATTTATTTTAGGGAGGTTTTCAATTAAGAGGTGGTCAAGTTTACATTTTATATTTATTTTGGAATAATTATCAATTTAATATTATTAGCCTAATTATTTTTAAGGAGGTTCTAGTTTAAAAGCATAAGTTTCAGTGGATTCATAATTCATTTTACATATAATTTTCAGTGTATTTCAGACTAAAGTTCTTAGTAATCTGCCCAGTGCTGCAAGAGTCAGTCATATTTTTATATTCAATTTATTGATAGATTTTTATTTTAGGTAGTTCTAATTTAAGAAAATATGGCAAAATTCAATACTCTAATATATATTTTATGTTAATTATCAAGTATTTTCTAGCAAATGTTATATAAAAACCTCCAAATGACAAAAATTTCTGTCGTATTTAACATTAATGTAAGCGTTTTTGTAAGGTGTGCTAATTTTCAATAGCTTCATTGTGTGTATTTTATGATAATTCACAGTGAATTTTAGAATGATGTTTGTTGTAGACTACTCAGTGATACAAGTTTCTCTCATGTTTTACATAATATTATTTCATGCATTTATGTCGATTTTTTTTTTGCATGCCCTAAACAGTGAGTTATAACAAATAGATATTAGCTCTAAATTCCAAAATATATATGATCATAATTAATCTGCTCACTTTTCAAGAGTTCCCTGTTCACATTTTCAAGACCTTGGAATCATGCTTTGTTTTGAAAATATTTAAAATTAGATAGATTATCTATTTTCAATACCTTATCATGATATCTTTTTGGTGTAAAAGATTTTTCGAGGCAGTCTGTCACATTATATCCTATTTCAAACATTTCAAAAGAATTAGGTCAGTCTTTATATTTTAAGACCTTATTATCTTTTCTTACGACTTTTAAAATTAAGCTCTAAACAGCCCATTGTTTTACATTTTCTGAACTTTCTGTTGACCTTTTTGCTTTGCAAATTATTTGAAACACTTTAGCTTGTATATGTTTTCAAAACATTGTTCCTGTAACCTCTTTTCACTTTTGCTAAAGTATTCAGAGCAGCTCTGTCTGTATGTTTTCAAAACTCTATTCTTGCAATCCCGTTTTGCTTTTGCAAATTGTTTAAAACAGCTCAACCTCTTTTTTTTTTTTTTGAATCTTTTAACCTCCTTCTGCT
>JAXCGZ010003224.1:0-2500 GCA_037179515.1 Halocaridina rubra | reverse complement strand
TATGATGTAATGTCACACAAAGGAAAACTACAGACAGAAAGAAAAATTCAAAGTACAGAGGACCCAGAGATATGGAGGACTAGGCTCTGAGATGACGATAGATCTGCTTTTTGAAGGATGAAGGTCATAAGAATTAGGAAAGACAAAAGGAGGAAGAGATTTCCAGAGTCTGGAGGTAGATGGAAAGAAGCAGTCGCTGCACCGACCAATCCGCGAGATACGAATCTCCACACAGTACCTGTGAGATGAGGCCGCTTGGCGAGTGTTACGCGGCCTCGGCAGTGGGGGAGGGATGCAACTCGCCAACTCATTGGAGCAGCAATGGAAGTAGTAGCGATAGAAAAGCGAAAGGGAAGATACCTTAATGCGAAGAGAGAGAGAATCCAGATTAGAAGTAAGAGAAGGATCATTAATGAGTCTGACTGCCTTAGATTCAACCCTGTCAAGAAGATAAGTATAGCACCCCAAATATGTGAGCAGTGTTCTAAGCAGGGACGGATAAGACCCTTATAAATTTTAAGTAACTGCAAAGAGGAAAAGTAATGACGAAAACGAAACAAAACCCCCAATTTTTTGGATGAAGATTTAGAAATTTGGATTATATATATATATACATATATATATATATATATATATATATATATATATATATATATATATATATATATATATATATATATATATATCGCATTTCATATTTATATTTGTTAATTTGTTTTGCATTTACTTTTTATATTATTTTTCTATTGTACTAAAATACATGACCTTTAAAGTTGACAGTGTTGTGAGTGTTGCTGAAATGCTATCAGGTTCACGACCTAGGAAGTACGAAATTCTGTTCTTGTCAATTTTTTCTATACTTGAGATTCTTTTAGTAGAAAGAAAGACATAGTAAAATGTATATATGGTAAATAGTTTTAATTGTTTTATTTTTTATAACTAATTAATAATGAAGTAAATAAATAAAGGATGCTGAGATAAGAAAAAAAATGGCAAGAATGTGTTGTAAAAATTTACTTGCTGTATTTTTTTTTTTTTTTTTTTTTACAGAATTTGAGTGGAAAAACGTGCCTAAATTATAATACTCTATTTTCAAATAAAAATTCTTTTAAAAACTGTCAAACAAAATGGGGAAAATTTCTTGATATAGGAAAATTGGTACCTGAATTATAAAAAATACTTGTTTGAAATTGGCCTCCTTACCTAGGGAAGAAAAGTATATGGAAAATATGAGTTTTACACACACAAAAAATAGCTTGAAGTAGGAATTAAAATAAAAAAAAAGATAGGTGACTTTGTTAATGAAAAAAAAATATATGAATATAAAAGAGATATATTAAAAGCTACAAGAATATGAAAAATTGCCTGACAATTTGGAATGGAAAACTGTCATGTATGCATGACGTCGTAATTCAATCTTCATGCTGTCAAAGTCAAAGTAAGATAAAAAAAAAGAAAAAAAAGGATTTCGATGACATATTTTACCCGCTGAGAATTTTGACAATGACCGGATTTGGTGCTTTCTAGGTGTGTATGTGTGTGTGTGTGTGTGTGTGTGTGTGTGTGTGTGTGTGTGTGTATGTGTGTGTGTGTGTATTTGTGTGTGTATAAGGGGGTTTATATGTTAGTGTGTGTGCTTTTATAAGTAATAATGTATTTTGATATGACTTGGTACTTGTAATATGCTTGTGTTTTCGAGTGAGTGTTTTTTTAGGTGTGTATGCATGAATAGGTGTGTAATGAGGTGTGCGTTGTTTGGATGTGTGTATTCTTGTGTGCATTTATTTTTGCGTGTGTAAGTATTTGTGAGTTATTTGGATGTGTCCGTGTATATTAAGTTTATGTTTGTTTTACCTAACTGTGCTAACGAGAAAGAGTCATTTGCCTGTAGTTTTCCGATTCCTGGTCGATTCCATTTTTTTTCTCATTCACACTTACCATCTCTGCCCTTACCTCTATGAAAGCATTTAGCGTTTACAGTTTCCTCACTTAGAGAATCCTTGTCATAATCTATTCTTTCATGCAAAAAAATTGCTTCCTTGCATCTTGTGATTGAAAATTTTCTAACGAAGCTTCAAACTATGAATTCTTGTGCTCCCTATCCTGTTACCGCTTTTCATTATAGCTTCAAGTGGTTGTAACTTCAACTTCTTCAGCCTTTCTTCATATTTTGCAAAGAAGTTGGAAAAGTATATGAGACTTTGTATTTTTTTTTATATATCGTGTACCTGAGATTTACACAATTATCCCCAAACATCGAATGGTACGGAACTAGAGAAATATTATTCCAATATCTTCTTTATCTCTCTGTCATGCGATTTTAGTAAAATAAAAATGTTATATAGATAATCACGGGAACCTGGACAGAGGACTTTCCGAAGGAAATAATATATATATATATATATATATATATATATATATATATATATATATATATATATATATATATATATATATATATATATATATATATGGACCCACCCCTTAAAGTGAAAGATTA
>JAXCGZ010003223.1:0-19587 GCA_037179515.1 Halocaridina rubra | reverse complement strand
CTCTCTCTCTCATCTCTCTCTCTCTCTCTCTCTCTCTCTCTCACTTTTTGTTTTTTGTTTTGTTTTTTTGTTTTTTTGTTTTGCAAGGTGATACACTGCCTGGTATTGGCACAAGCAAATAATACAGAGAAGTTTGTCTTCTTCCTTGTTTAAGTATTTTACGGAAATGGACATCACATGTCATTTAAAAGGTTCATTGCTTTGATAGCCGCAGTTTTGTTAGGATGATGCCTCTCAATGAAAGCCTGCACTTCATTCCACTTGCTACAAATTTTTTTTGTTATCACTTGAAATCTTTACCCTATCTTCCTCCTCCCCCGCTGACTACGCCTCCTTAATAATCTTCACCCGCTTTTGTTGCAACTTGACAAGTTCTTCTGTGGTGAGCTTTTGTCTGTGGTCCTCCACCAACTCATCCACATCCTCCTTGTTTATCTCCAAGTCCAAACAGTCTCATACACTACATTGACAACTTCCTCCTCCTGGAAACCCAAGAAGTCTATCAGCCACACAACCTGGCCAAAGTAAGAGACCTCCTCCCATGCATTGTCAATGAGGTTTATGCAGTTCAGGATATTGAAGTGGTCTTTCCAGAATTCATGCTGTCAAATGTTATTGGTGACCTGGAAACACCTGGGAAGTAGACCCTTCGTATACAGTTTCTTAAAATAAGAAATAACTTGCTGGTTCATGAGTTGGAGGAGAGGAGTGGTGTTAGGAGGCAAAAGTTTGACTTTTATTAAGTTGTATTTGACATCATGGTCGTCTTGCATACCTAGAAGATGGCCAGGAACATTGTCCAGTATCAGAAGACACTTAAGGGGCGAACCATTTTCCGCAAGATATTTTTTGACAGTTGATGCAAAAACTTCAGCCAACCATTCCATAAATAAGATATACAATACCCAAGCCTTGCTATTTGCCCTCCACAGTACTGGAAGTTTAGCTTTCAACGAATTATTGCACTTAAAAATGCGCAGATTTTCAGAGTGGTAGACTAAAAGAGGCTTAATCTTGCAAACCCCACGTGCATTTGCACACAATAAAAGTGTAAGCCTGGCTTGTATTGGCTTGTGGATAGGCAAGTCCTTCTCCTGTAGGGTTGTGTAGGTCCTTCTAGGCCTTTTTTTTCCAAAACAGTCCTGTTTCATCACAGCTAAAAACTTGCTGCAAGAAATACCTTTCACATTCTAGAAATTTAGCATATTCCTCAACAGAGTCATCCGCTGCCTTTTAGTCTGAACTAGCCACCTCACTATGCCTAAAAGCACTATGAATTCCAGTTCGTCGACGTTTTCGGTACTAAATCATGGTGTAATTGTAGAGCTTTCTCGAATATTATAGTCTCTCTAACTATATCCAGCAAGCTCTTTTTCACGTATCCAAACTGGCAATTATTTTTCTACTTCTAACACTTTAGACCTTTGCTTTGTTAACATAGGCCATGTTAACCACCTTCAGTGCCTCCTTTTCTTTAAAATAGTACGGATGGTCGATTTCGCCACGTCATACTTCTTGGCAAGATCAGAAACACGAACATTATTCTCATGTTTAGCTATTTTTTCTTTCTTTGTTTCCACAGTGATATGCTTAGCCATTTAATGCCACTATCACTAACGCTTTTCACTTTCTTGTGAGCAGTAATGAGGGCTATTAGAAAGCAAAAAGCAAAAAGTATGCGAAGAAAGAACAACAAGCGAACTTCACAGTGCGCACACCAATGAACAACTTAAAGCAAACATGTGATCGCCCAGGAGCTTGGTTGTATGTGTGTGCGTATGTGTGTTTGTGCCCCAAAGCAATTTTTTGCAGGCTGATTCAAAATTTGTTCGCAAATCGTGTTCGTATGCTGATATGTTTGTGGGTGGGGGCGTTTGCGACCTGAGGTTCGACTGTAATAAGAGTAATTGTTTTGCACTTTTTATTTAAAATTTTTATTTCCATATGATTAAACATTGCATTACATATCAGAAATTAAATACTGTATTCATATGAATGAAAAAGTTACTGAAACATGTTCTTAATGAAGGCTTAACTTTAACAGTGTTTTGAAGGAAGGGATGTAAGTTTAGCGTTTAATGCAATTTATATGATGTGCATTCATCATCAGAAAGGAGATGGTATCAAAGCATTTTGTATGGTTAGAATTAAATCTTGTTGAAACCTGTTGTCACCACTGCTAACAGAAAAACACTGTAGAGTAATTTTATTATTAACAAAGCATATCACTTTTACCCTTTATAGAAAAAATACTCATACTTTATCAAATCTTACCTGGTATTATTACTTATAAATTATGAATGTAAAATTTTATGAAACAACTGAATATATGGATTAAAAACAGGTCTAGATGAAGTGTAATATGCCTTGGATTCATATTGGCTTTGTTATTGCTCTTGGTCTCGACATCAAGGCTTCATCTTGTAAGATTAAAAGCTCACAGTTTTAGTAAAACTAACCCCAGTGATTTTTAGCTTAGATTGTGAAGTTGTTAATTAGCATGATTATACTGTATTTTCATATTATTTAAATTGAATATGCATGTATGGATTAAAATTAATGATTAATCTTGGTGAGAGCAGCATAAATAAGAAATAGGCAATGATTTGATATATACCTGTATTGTTCAACTACAGTTATATGAAGTGATTATGGTAAAATTACTACTTTGCCACTAGTGGATTTTTTGCTGTTGTATGTAAATAGATGGAATCATGCATGTGACATATCTTAAAATATCACACTGTTGCAGAACAGCCGCATAGTGAAGTGAAAGCTTGCATTGGATGGATCATTATTTGTCAGAGTACTTGAATTATTGGTCAATATGAATATCAACAAGAGTCACGTTAGGTCTTGAATTGTAATTATACGTGTTGAAATCTTGAATTAAAAGCCTTCCAATAGTGTGGAGTGTTTCCTTTGAAATATTTATAAAGAATATAGTTTTTCATTTATTTTTCAGATGAAAATGTCAGAGAGGTGTCAGTTAAAACTAGATTGTGGGGACTAACTGTCAAATTTGTCTCCGGCTACCAACCTTCTCTTTACTCTTGCCAGCGCTCCCTCCCTCGTATGCCTGTCCCACCTCTTGAAGAAACACTTGGTAAGTATATAGCAAATGTTGTAGAGTACTGTAATTACTCAATTGCAGGTATATTTATTTTTCGAGAGATTATATATGATATATGCACCTTTAAGCAGCTTGTGTGGTATTGTGCTCCTCATTCAGTTCAAGTATGACATGTATATATATTTCCTGATGAGTAACTGGATAAGGTATTCTTAATTTTGTGGAGGTATCTTGCATCTCTTATAGCATATGATATCTGTATTTCTTTGTCAGATTTTTATTCGTATGCAAGATTTCTTATAAGGAATCACATAGCAGGAATTACTATGATAGTGATATGTATTGATAGTCGTAAGAATGTAATCCTCTTAATCAAGTAATTTTTTCCATCCTTATGACAAAGTTGAATTTCTTTTAATAGTACATGACACTGAATTGAAATACAAACAATATTTTGGTAGCTCTATTTAAATGATAGTCTAAGAATTTGATTTTGAGCAGTTGTGATCATCAAGCCTGTGTTTTCTTGACAAGTCTTCTCCTTGCAACCTAGTACCATAATTAATAAAGTGCTTATAGATTGTAGGTATCTGTTGAAACTGGTCAATGTCTTGAAATTTCTGCTTTGTATCTCTCTTAAACTATGCTTCATATAATATTTTTATGTGTATCTCCATGCATCCTGTTGAAGGTCTCTCTCCAGGGGTGGTTGTACTACACCTGGAATCAACTTGCAGACAGAAATAAGACTGGACTATTAGTTCCTACCACATTCATACATTGGAGATGTTTTACAAGCTCTAGGGCCAGTGGTGCTTAGCACCCATACTCACAGAGATTACAGAAAGCGATGCTGCCCCTCCTATATCCATTGCTACACTTGCGATGGGCTCTCAATCTCATGCGGTCAGCTGTTCTTATAGGTTATTTTCCTTTTCTGGCTGCTCTTCATAGAGGATACGTTGATTTCTGTATTTTTATATTATTTCTAACCTTTTATTTCTAAGTTTGATAGTGGATTTTATTTTCTGAAAGTGAGTCTTAAGAAAGAAAATATGAATGCAAAATACTGAATATACTAGATAGCTACAAAAGAGATTGTGTTGTAAAGAGTAATACCCAGAATCCTTGCTTATGTTCGTACTACGGATAGACGTTATTACTTCCTGTCTACATTTCGTGATAACATTTCCATCATATTCTCTGAGAGATAGATCGGAGACTCCTTTTCTTTCTTAGACCTGTTTTAAAACTGGAATTGTTACATAGAATTTCAGAAAATAGTCAACAGAAAGCTATATCATTCACAACCCCTGTACAAGGCTCCTTACACAGAATTTTTACCACTGGTGTCTGCAATGACACAAATGAACCTGCAGATATAAACCTCATGGTAGTGTTGTGTAATATTGTATTTGGATATTTGTTTAAATCTATATTTAATCTTATAATAGCGCTCGGAACCTGCTTCTGCATTAACTCTTACATCTCAAAGGTGAATTCTGGTCTATGATTGCACAAAAAAGCTGTGAATTTGAAATATTCCCTTTGTTGTTATTGATGATCAAATAAACCCCGCTAGAATGAAGTTCACTAGATGTTCACCGGAATTTATAATCCCATGTGTATCACTAAAACTCCATTTTGGTATTTATTCCTGCATTCAAAATTGCCATATTTGGAGATTAATCTCACTAGAGTATTGCAAATTCAAACTTTAATATAAATTGAGGCAGGATTAAAAACCTGACTGACTGAGAGTTAGAGGCAGAAGTAGCAGTTTTTGGGGTTTCATTCTGTGGTAAATTAACATACCATCTGACTATTACAAATAGATACTAATATAATACTTTTTCTGGCCATTTTTCACTTCATTGCTTTTATGATATCATATAAGAATTTATGTTTGCTAATTATTAGAAAATTTAAAATGTACAGTTGTCCCGTTTCTTACATAATTATCAATATCTTAATTTTGAACATGCATGGTTAGAAATAATTAAGAAAATATAGAGATTTATAAAATTTTTCCCTTAGTATATACATTATAGTGACTAATCTGCTAATTTTACTTGAATTGTATTTTGTAAAGTTCATGCTAATTACAGGAATCTTGGAATGTTTTAAAATATGTGGAAGGTTGGGAATAGGTCATATATAAAGTATTGACTCTGTATTAAAAACTTGGATTTACATAAGTTTTTACTTATACGGTGAACCAGTTGACTGCATGAGGGATAACTGCGTTCTGTATTTATCCAAGATCTGTAAGGCATGCTATTAGTTACTGGATTTCGATTGAAAAACTTCAAGTAAAACTTTGCATATGTCAGCCAATCACATTTAATATGAAAGTAACCTTGTTTAAAGGAAAAACATTTTGGCATTTGATCAAATGCAATTGGGTATAATGAATGAAGAAAAGATATAAAAAACTGTTTCTTCAAATGGACTTTACCTAAATTTTGTTCCTGCATCTCTCTGTGGGGGTAGTTTCCCACCAAAGTGTCATATATGAAATTAGTTTTATATGACTAAAAAGGAATAATGATGGCATTAAGCAGTAACAATATTCATCCTTTAGAAACCCAAAATAGTGGTAGTAAAAAATAAATCGCAAGACCAGGTTTTAAGCATTACAGTATTTACTGCCCTTAAACCTACCTAAACACTATTTATGGCTTAGGTATCATCGAGACCCTTAGTGACAAACATGTCCCTGTTGCATGCTAGTAACAAATTCCTAGATTTCCCATTTAATTCTGATATACTATGCATCACATGACTCCATGGTCCTGGGTAACTACCCCTATCCCTAATGGCTGTTGTTAATGAGATAAGGGGTGTATTGTTTAAGGTTCTGGATTTGAGGACTAAGCCCCTATCCCATGTTCGTGACCTCTGCCCATACCTAGAGGAATGCTCATTATTGCTTCACAGAAGAGACCCTTTTTATTGTCATTGTAAAAGAAATATGAGATGGCTACATGAGTGTTATTTTGAATATGATTTCTTGAATTAATCATGGCCCAGATGTAGACAAGATCTCAGCTCAAGGAGCCACTATTAGCATAGCAAGATCTTAGTGAGAGTATTTTATTTTCCATTGATAGTGAGAATTTTAAGGTTATATATTTGAGGAAACAGTTATCCAATTTATTGTGTGTACTTTTTCTGATTCATGCTTTAAAACAGTTTCAGAAATGGCTTTATAACAATTGGAACCGACATCTTATTTAAATATCGGATTACTTTTCAGTCCAATAAGGAAGCATAGCCCAATATCTAGAGCAGGGTCTCTTAAACCAGGGTTTGTAAACCACCAGGGGTTTGCAGGATGTTTTCCATGAAAAAGTATTTTAACTGAAATTTTTCTAAATTACTTGTGATGTTGATGCCACTTCTTAATAAAGTCGTTATAATTTAATCCATTTTTTGATATCCATTGCAGAGACAATGTATATTGAATTATAGTCTTCCTATATCACAATTCCATATTTGGTATCAGAATTATGGGGGTACGGGTAGATGATTTTAATAAATAGCTGGAGGCGTACTTAACATGAAAAACTTTTAGAACCCATCATGTAGAGCTCTCTCAGGGGAGTATTATGGAAAAAGGTAATCTTTTGAAAGTATATTTTTATCAGTCATTAAGAGAAAGTTCATTGTACTAGTTCTCAAGCTTCTTCTGGATCCCAGAAATATATATATTTAGAAACCTAAGTCAAATATAAGAGGAGGAGACTTACTTTTTAGGTAGGCCTAGAAATGTTGAACAGTTCCTCAACTTTGTACAGGAGAAAAGTTACATGGCTTTCAGATCTGGCCTATGCTCATGGATTGCATGCAATTCTAAATGCCAATCACCAGTCCATTGATGACCAGAAATATATTGGGAATCTGGGCAACCAGTATGTTATGAATGGTCACTAGAGACAATTACCCGGACAACTTTGAGAGGGAAGGGAGCTGTCTAGAGATACTAAAAAGAAGAACATTTTTGTCATACGAGGCCTTTTTTCTCAATCAGGAGAATGAAATAGCTCCCCAAGAGTCTATACGAGAATATTCTAGAAGGACATGAGAATATGCTTTTGTGCTTACAATATGATCACAGTGGCATAACCTTGCATTGGGAAAGAATCCCCTTCCCTTTTATATAAACTAAAGCAACACATGTCAGTAATTGTAGAGATATGATAAGAATTCTTTGGATGTTGCACGTGATTCCTCATTATTCCAAGGAAATTTTTAGAAATTCCCAATTAATTTAAGGGAGAACATGATGCTGATGCTCCTGAAAATTCCTGGACCATCGGCATAGACCCACACATACTGCATATCCCATTGGGAAAATACGTATTTTTCCTTTGCTTCAGTCAGTGAATAACAAAGTTCTGCATACAGATTCTCCAAGTTGGTCCAAATATTGTATCTTCAAAGTTATGCTAAAGGAGCTAGTAGCAATGTACACCATTTATATTGATTATAGGCTGATATGGGCCCATCAGAAGAAATACACAAAGTTGCAGCAATTTTTTTTTTTTTTTAGATAATCTTTACTTACCAAGAGAAGTTTCGACTTTTGCCTGCCAGAGTTTGCATACTTGAGTTTTGATAAGATCTTTTTATATATACCATTAGCCTCCCACTTCGTAAACAATAGGATATGCTGAGTACTATAAGTCTTTTGTAAAGAAAGTCAAGAAGCTCTTAAAATGAAGTGGCAAAAGTTCTTAGGAGCCTTAATTCACAGCCATAAATGACTCGGGTTAAAAGAAGCCCCCCCTCCAAATCTCCAGTCTTTGAGTGAAGAAGGGATTCAGAGGGAACAAATTGGCTTTGCTGAAGATACTACACAGCTTCTAGGGAATGGGTAGCTGCTAGCATTCTTTACAGAAAAGTCACTCCTACCTGGACAACCTAGTGGACATATGATGAAGAGAGGGCTGAAGTTTTTATAAGTAAGGCAGGCTGAGGGGAGCTGGAACTTGTTTATCACGTCTGAACTACTTCCACAGAAAAGTTGCACCATTAACAGTAGTCTGTATCTTCCTGCAGAAATGAAAAGCAGGGATGCATTCAGTTTGGCAGCTTTACTGTAAAAACTTGACAATAATCCAATGCACAAAAAGAAGTGGTTCAGAAATATTACAAGACCTAAACTAGTGGGTAGTAGTGGAGACCCTACTATTGAGATTATGTACTCACAATCCTAGCATGTCTTATCGAGGCATAAGAACACCACTGAGGCTCAAGTAACTTGTCAATACTGTCTCTTATCCTAGTGGTCACAGGAAGTCATGGCACTAATTCTGAATCATCAGGTGGAATTATTTACCATAGATAAGAACAGGAAGCCGAAGGAGTATATTTCACCACTTAGAGACTTAAGCATGGTAAAAGTGGTGTGTTGAAGATTGAATGGAATTCCTGGATATTGTATTAAATTTTTCCTGATGAGCCATATCTCGAAAGCTTTGGAGACGCCTTAGTCCTTCTGAATGCTGATAACCCTTTCATAACCCATCATATATGGGCTTCAGAAATCTGGAGATAAGAAGCTTGGTACATTGCATTGGCAAACCCAATCATGTCTCAAAATTTGAAGACAACATCCTTAAAATGTTCCCTATCACCCCTCTTTTCTTTTCACTTTTTAAGGGGTGGAGTGATTCTCTCTACTGAAGAAATAGTGTCATTTCATACTTCTAATCACCACAAGGGAGTATTCAGTGAGACAATTTGAAACTATTTGGATATCCTTCATATCATGTATAAGAAAAAAGGCCTCATTACTATTAAAATGGTCTTGAATATTTTATAGTCTGTATTTCTGTCAAAGTATCCATAAATGATGCCTGTCTCTATACTCTAAACCCTCTATGTTGATAACTAAATGGGGGGGACCTCAGTCCGTTTATTCTGACTGTCCATTGCTTCTGAGTTGGGTGTGTAGTGGGAACAATTACGTAATGAAACAAGGAGGAATAATACCTTTAATCAAGCACTACATTAAACTCAACATACAATGTGACAAGGTAAAATACCTGTACACCTTTAACATAGTAAATCAGTAGTTTTATTTTTGTGAATGTTTGTGAAAGATATATATATATATATATATATATATATATATATATATATATATATATATATATATATATATATATATATATATATATATATATATATATATATATATATATATATATATATATATATATATATATTATATATATATATATATATATATATAATATATATATATATATATATATATAATATATATATATATATATATATATATATATATATATATATATATATATATATATATATATATATATATATATATATATATATATATATATATATATATATATATATATATATATATATATATATATATATATATATATATATATATATATATATATATATATATATATATATTATATATATATATATATATATATATATATAAAGAGAGAGATTCAGTTTTTCGTAAGTATACCCATTGATGGTTTTCTTTAATATGTTCTTTATAAGAAAAGTATACTGTATGTATTTATTATTATTATTATTATTATTATTATTATTATTATTATTATTATTATTATGAGACACAAAGGAAGCATTAGCCTAAAGGACTCTCTCTCTCTCTCTCTCTCTCTCTCTCTCTCTCTCTCTCTCTCTCTCTCTCTCTCTCTCTCTCTCTCTGTTATTATTATTATTATTATTATTATTATTATTATTATTTTTATTATTATTATTATAAAGGATGTTCCAGAAATGAATCTTAAAGATGTTAAAAATTGATGAGTGAAAACTATATACCATACTGTTTAGATTTTTTATTCTACACCAACACCATATACAAGATGATGTTTCAGGTGGTTCATCTACGTGCATTATCAGCTCCGACCATCAAAAGTAAAGGAAATGTGGAAAATATATACTGGGTACTTTAAATATAAACAAATTAAAAACTGAAAACAATAGCCCTCATGCATTCCTCTTTACAAATATTTCACACCAGTAACAAGCAAAATATTTGACTAAAATAGAATAATGTAACAATCAAAAAACATTGAAACAAAGCAAGTTAATTATCTCAACTTTAAATTAAAGCATGAAGCATCACTGTTTAAATCTGTCTTTTCAATGGCAATATACATAATTCTCAACTCATTTTCACTTTGACATTTGCCTATTATATTAAAGTCTTGAATGTCAGAATCGCACCTACGTGCATTCAGACAGTGTTCTCTTATACTAGACTGGAGTTCTTTGGTGATTTACCTCATCCCTCTTAAGCTAATGCTTATGTGTTGACAAATTCATAGTTCTAAGCATTTATTAGTTGAACCAACGTAAGTTCGGTGGCTACCAGGATAAATGAATTTGTAAACAACCATCATGTTATAATTAAGAGGCAGTTTTTCTTTATGATTAATAAAATTGCGTAGTTTGTCCTATAGCAAAAACAAAGTTGTATTTGTGGAAAGAATTTTTTTTAACAAGCTATTTATATTCCTTTTATAAATTGTTAATATGATAATTTATTAATGGACATCTTATGATCTTCTTCAATCTCTTAGGACCCTCTGTTTTAAAACTTTTATCATAAGTATTACTGAAAAGTTCTCTTACATATAGAATAGCTATTCTGAAAGGTTCTTATTGCAAAAATTATTAGCTAATAGATATATTTTATTGTGAAGAGCTAAATAAGATGATGTTGGTCAAAAATCTTCATGTAAAAAAGTTGAAAAAGTATGTCTTTTAAAATTATAATGAGAAGTATGTAACTCATTTTAAGTGCTATTTCATTAAATGCTTTATTTTATTATCTTTCTTTTTTCCATTATCAATACATCTAAGAATGGCAGTTCATTTTTAGTTTCCACTTCTGTGGTTAAGTTTAACTTATAGACGTTACATTGATGACACCTTTGTTTTGTTTAGTGATCCTGAACATGATAAGTTTTTCAGTTATCTGAATAATAGTCATCATAAAATAATCATCATAGAAGTAGAAGTACAATGAGCTACCATTCTTATAGGTATTAATAAGAAAAAATAGTAAGTAACAAACTTTTCAATTTCACTCCCTTCCCCCTTTTTTATTTTTCACAGCCTTCAACAATCTTGTAGCTTTTTCCTGAATCAACATAAGGCTCACTGGGATACTCTGTATATGCTAGTCCAGCCAAAGCACCAATAAGCTTTCCATTTCAGTCATTAGGCCACTACACTGTTTAGTAATCACAGTAGACTTCATAGGAGCAGAACCTTTCACATGTTCAAGAATGCGATCTTTATCCTTGATAATTGTCGGCATGGTTGAACGACTTAACTCCAGTAATTGGCCAATGATGGTAGCAGGTTCTTCCTTTTTGAAATGTTTTGCTATATCTAATTTCACTTCCTTGGTAGTAACTTTCCTTTTCTTTGAGGCACTGCCATCAGGATAATGTAATTTACACTTGGGAGACATAACACGGGCCGAAAATTATATAAAAAAAATTAGCGAAACAAACCGAAGAGCGAATAAGCATTATAGCAAGATGGCATTCGAGGGGGAACTGGATGACACGTCTTCCTCAGTCTAATGCTGATTGACAATGTATTCTTCCACCACGCTCAACAAACTGCTCCAAGCATGTAGTTCGTATTTACGACTATGTACATGTATTTGGTAATTTTGTAAATAAATTAAAAACTAGGTCCTTCACATAATCAAATACATAAAAGAATGAATAAATAAAAACAGTAGCTTGATATATACGTACACAACAATACTGTGTGACGACGTATTCTTTCACCACGCTCAATAAACTGTTTCACTTGCGAAAATCGTATTTACACTTACGTATTTTATAATTTTGTAAATAAATTCTAACTAGGTCTTCCAAATAACTAAATAGATAAATAAGACATAAAAACATTAACTTGATATATGCGTACACAACAATGCCATGTGAGACGCATTGTTCTGCCATGCTAAACAGACTTTTCCGGGTGAAGTTTGTATTTACAAAGCAAGCTGCGTAGGTCGAGAAAAGGATTTATTAATAATTTCTGGGAGCTGCTTTGTAACCACGACACAACGTAAGTCGAGAACATCATAGACCGAGGACCCCCTGTACATGGTGTTGGTGTAGCTTAAAGAATTTAAACAATGTGGTTGATTGTTATTACCATCTATTATTATTATTATTATTATTATTATTATTATTATTATTATTATTATTATTATTATTATTTTTAGTTTTATTATTGTTATTATTATTATTATTATTATTATTATTATTATATACTGACCTAATGGTGTCCCAAAGTGCTTGTCATCTCTTTCTCTCTCTTGGAACATTGGCTCTTGTCCAGTGATGGCACAACTGTAAAATACTAAATCTGCTACTACAGATATTGTCCTTTAAAGCCAAAGTCCATTGAATTGAGGGCTGTTGAATTGAGCGTTGAGGGTATACAAAGTAGCATTTGCTAACCTTCACAACCTGACTTTAATATGCAGAGATCTGACCGTTTTTCTTGGATTCATAAACAACCTTCACAAATGATCACCAAATGCTAAATTGAAATTCAGTAAAATGTTGTTATTTTTGGATTCAAAACTTTTAACCCCTGATGAAGCACCCTTTAGCATTTAGACTAAAGTGATATTCTAACAGAATCCCTTGTCACACCTGCTGAATCAGCAAAATTGCCATGTTCATAAGAGGAGATAACTTCATAAGGCACCTATGGATGATTCCTTGTCAGTTCAGTTCAGTTTAGCCTCATGATAAAATATGAACTTCCCATATATTACCAGAAGCCAAATATTGCTGAACCACTCTCATGGGTCAATTCTCTACTTGGGGACTACACTATACACTGTCCTTATTATCTTCTGTATGTACAAGAAAAGTTTTCTATTTTTAACCTTGATTCATGGAAAAGGTGCCATATGCCCTGTCCCCAAATTCCTTTTCTCACTTTTTTTTTTTTATTATTATAAATGTAACACCGGGACAGGAGAGTAAGCTGCTCTCATCAGGTAATTCTCCTTATAGGATGCATGGAGACACAGAAAAATGTGCACATTGAGAAACGAAAAGCATATTTTTCAGGATGTTTATGTAGCTCTTGAAAGACCCTTCCTTGTACCTCCTACTTTCTTCTTGGAAGTATTGATCTTATAAATGAGAAGGACAGACCATAGTGAGTGGAGCAGCAGATGGGGTAGAGGCAGTGTAGATTATAGAAGACTATGTTCTTTAGTGTCAAATCCAGTTGCCACCTGTAAGACAGATCACCAGTATGAATGTGGAAGCCTTTAAAATCAATCCCCTTTTTGGAAGCAACTTGATATCAGGTGTGGCAGAGCCTCCTCTAGTTAGTTCCTTGATGGATTATGTGGAGGCATAAAAATGATTTTTCCCTCCTCATATCACCTTTATATATATTTATTATGTTCATTATTTCACACAAAAAAAAGCTGGTTATGAGATAAATAATTCCATACAGTGACTATTTATGTAATGAGGTTGTGCATATTATTGGTACGATAGAAAGATATGACATAGCTATTTTGAAACACATTCAGTTTAATATCATACATTGCATTATTGTTTTAAGCTTTTTATGAAAATATCATATATGTAAAGATAATAAGAAATAAAGCAAATTGGAATTATTGTTTTTGCACAACAAATATACACATAGTTCTTAGAATAATTCGAAGATAGGTTCTCAGAAATGCTGCGTATTGTAATTTTCGCGTAATTTAGCGAGTCATTTTCTTTGATGATAATGGGCATAGATACATTCCGCAGCTGTACATAGACAAGCTATACCAAAGATATAAGATAAGTAAAACATATTTTATAAGTACATAGCAAAGCAGAAAGACCTGTAGTTATTTATATTAACATGCAAATGGTATACAGTATAAAAGATATACAGATTTACTGTACAGTTAACAAATTAATGCACTTGATTATGCGGTGGGCAACAGGCATACACTGGGACGTGCATGGTGGTGGTGAGCACGAGGACGCAAACGTTTTGCCGCCTCTGTATCAGATGATGCAACCTCGCATGCTATTTCCCTGACGATATTATATCGCAAGTTTGTTTGCTGTTTTTTCTTAATGCTTTTTTTCAATTCTCTTCGTAACATTTGATCGCATTAAGCTGTAGAAGTGGAGGAGGACGCGGGAGAATGAACCTCTATCTGCAAACGTTTTGGCGCTTCCGTATCAGCTGATGCACCCTCGCACGCTTGTAGAGGGTGGATTTAGAGACTACTTTGAAGCCTTTACAAATTTACTAATATAAAACAGAACATAATTCAAAAACCTTGCAACCAAAGGAATATAACATATTAACATTTTGGCAGAAGAAAATAATATTTGTATAATTTATAGAAATGAAAATATAACTTTACACTGCAATACAAAAAGGGAAGAGGTAATTTATACACATATAATACTTAATACTTATCACTATTGAGGCACAATATCTTGCTAATAAAATATTTACTCACCCTATCTGGGGTTTATCTAATTTTCAAGATTATAGTATTATTAATATGCCTTGGTTCTAAACATTATTCTTTCTTCTTTACATATCGACCATGCTGCACGAAAACTTATTGAAGAATAAAATGGGGATCTTACTCATCATAACGTAAACAAAAACAGCTGAGACAAAAAGAAAACTGTACAATTCGTTACAAAGAAAAACAAACAAACAAACTTTATTTCCATTTCAATACAATGGGTATTCATCAGCCAGGGCAAGCCCCAACCCCCCACTGTGGTGTCCAACCACAGCAGTTCCTGCCAGTAAACAGCTTAAACTCTCGGTCTTGGATGGGAACCGATCTTTCGACCTCGTGAATGTGAAGCCAGCGCGTTACCACTATACATGGGAAACTTAAATGAATTACAGTGATCCCCCCATTATCGCTAGGGTTCAGTTCCGGGACCCGGCGCGAAACAGGAAAATCGCGGAGTAGGATCAGCCTATATGTACATAGATATTTTAATTTATTTTTACGTTTACACTGTATAAACTGTATAAACCCTCCCTGTACTGTTAACAAACCACCCTTTACTTCATAAATAACAGCATGCAAGCGTAAATTTATATGACATAGTCATGTACATAGGTATTTTACAATTATTTTTACGTTTACTGTATAAACCCTCCCTGCACTGTTAAAAAACCACCCTTTACTTTATAAATAACAGCATGCAATGTAAATTTATATGCACGTGATAGGTAAACTTACCTTATCTGTTAAGGTTAACATTTTCCTTTGCCACTTAGGCTCACTACAAGAAGCCTTAGAAGATGAAGGATGCTTAGGAGGCATTGCAAAGGTTAAAATATGCGAGTAAATAAATCACAAGCAAAACGTATTAATAAGCACAACGTGAACGGCGCACACGAGTGAGGCGAGACAATGGAATATGGTGGAAGCCTTTGTCCGAAATGCTGATAGTGGTATTGTATTTTACATGTTGCAATACTGTTAGTATTTATGTTTTTTACTATTTTTTACTGTTTTATTATTCTTAGGCTAAGAAATACGTTTTTTTATCAATAAAATCATGAAACTACTGGAAATATAAATATATATGCTAGCTCACGTAGCTGCAACCCCAATACATTGTACGCTATCGGCCCAAGCAAAACTTTTAATAAGCACAACGTGAACGGCGCACACGTGAGTTAGACTGAACGAGCCTTTGTCCGAAACGCTGATAGCGGTATCGTATTTTACATGTTGCAATACTGTTAGTATTTATGTTTTTTACTATTTTTTACTGTTTTATTATTCTTAGGCTAAGAAATACGTTTTATTATCAATAAAATCATGAAACTACTGGAAATATAAATATATATGCTAGCTCACGTAGCTGCGACCCCAATACATTGTACGCTATCGGACACTATTTCGCATGATGCAATACTGTGAGTTATGCTGTACGTACGTATATCTAAATTTATGTTTTGTACTATTTTTTGCTGTTTTATTATTCGTAGGCTGGGAAATAAATTTTTTTTATCAATTAGATAATGAAATATGTTTTTTTTCAATAAAAAAATTAAAATACTGAGAATTTTAATTTTTTTAATATTTTAATATTTTTGCATATACCCAAAAATGAAATAATAATTTGCCCCCCCAAAAAACCGTGGTACAGTGAAAACGCGAACCAAAAAACGCGATGCAGCGGGGATCACTGTATATATATTCTCTACACGCTATTTCCCTGACGATATTATATCGAAAGTTTGTTTGCTGTTTGTTCTTAATGCTTTTTTTCAATTCTCATTGTAATATTTGATTGCATTAAGCGTTAGAAGACGAGGAGGATGCGGGAGAACAAACCTCTATCTGCAAATGTTTTGCCACCTCCGTATCAGCTGATGCATCCTCGCATGCTATATCCCTGACGATATATCGCAAGTTTATTTGCTGTTTGTTCTTAATGCTTTTTTTCCATGATCTTCATAATATCCAATCGCATTAAGCGGTAGAAGAGGAGGAGGATGTGGGAGAACAAACCTCTATCTGCAAATGTTTTGCCATTTCCGTATCAAGTAATACACCCTTGCACGCTATTACCCTGACGATATTATATCGAAAGTTTGTGTGCTGTTTGTTCTTAATGTTTTTTTCAATGCTCTTCATGATATTCGATCGCATTAAGAGGTAGAAGAGGAGGAGGATGTGGGAGAACGAACCTCTATCCGCAAACGTTTTGCCGCTTCCGTATCAGCTGATGCACCCTTGCATGCTATTTTCCTGACGATATTATATCAAAAATTTGTTTGCTGTTGTTCTTAATGCTTTTTCCCATTATCTTCATAATATCCAATCGCATTAAGTGGTAGAAGAGGGGGAGCATGGCGGAAAAGTGCCTCCGAAGCGGTCGATTATTTACTGAAATGAAAATTTCTTGGAAAAATATTTTTTGCAATGGCGTTATTCGCGAATTTCATATTTTATTGCTATTATTTTTTAGGGGCGTTATTCCAATTTCGCGGATTATAAACACGCTTAAAAAACGAACTAGGTGTATTGGTAAAACCACAATGTTGTTTTGTCCTTGTGATATCATGGCATAATTTTTATGGATATCTATGAAATATATTTGCACTTGAGATTCTTATAAGGTTTACATATATATTACGTACAAGGTAAGAAATGATGCGAATAAGATTTGGTTTTTGTACGTAAAGTTCTTTCTGTAATATAAAGAGAGTCGAATCTCGGTTATCAAACTTAAGTTGTTCCTTATTGGTTTTAAAACCAAAACATTAGCTCTATATGAGTACAGGGGATCCCAGTTTAACATCAGGATTCCATTCCTAACAGGTGACTTAACCCGAATTTGGATTTAAGTCGAAACACACCTAAATTTGTACCTAGGCAACTCACCAATGTTAAAAATAAGTACTCCAAAACATGGAAAAATAATCTAGAAATTCTTAATCTAAGACATAATAATAGTATAACTAATCTTAACAGTATTGCTTACCGTTACTTGTGTAATATAAAATTTAAAAGTAGTAAAATTACCCTACAGTACAGTACACTACTCCGTATAATATTGCTTACCTTTACTCATGTGTTCAGCTTGCACATTGGAAGGGCTTTTGCAAGGGAAGGAGAGACAGGCTTATAAATAGGAGGATGCTGGAGAGGCAGGTGCTGAGGAGACTGGGTCAGGTGAGTCTGAAGAGGCAAAAGAACATACAGCAGATGATGGAGGTACTGGGGTAGGTGAGTCTTTAGAGGTAGAGGCACCTGAGGTAGTGGGTGTAGATATGTTGGTGTGGGCTCTACCTTCGCGAAGAATTGGTCGAGGCGAGTTTGGAAGGATACTCTCTTCCTCTCTGCCCAAATTTCCTTGTAGCACTGCAGGACATCATTTTCACTCTCTCGACTTTAGTGTACCTGGCAACATTTGGGTCCTGAGCCTTTAGCTTTGCCAATGCTTCCTCTATCAGGGCAAACGTTTCTTCCAATTCCCAGGTTGTGAATCTCTTCGGCTTTGGGGTTGGTATTTCTTCATCCTCTTCAACCATCTGCTTCTCCAGTTAAATGAGGTTCTCAGCAGATAACCCCTCGCCATGAGATTCCAGAAACTCTTTTACATCATCAGCCTCCACCTTCAACTTGAGCTCTTTAGTCAAGGAAAAAACAAAATAGTGGCACAGAGTCTTCCTTACTCCTTTCAAGTTCATTTGCTCCACTACCTCCCAAGCTTCAGCAATATTCTTCACAGCCTGTAGAATATTGCACAACTACGAGAAGTCATTGAGAATCAAGTTCTTGTACTTTTCAGTTCTCCTGAGAGCCATAGTGATTGTCCTTCAGAGATAGTAGGCCTTGAAAGAGCCAATGACCCCATGGTCCATTGGCTGTAACATTTCAATGGTATTAGGTGGAAGGTTAACCACCTTGACATTAGGATGAAAGTCCTCCAAATGGGGAGGGTGACCAGGAGCATTGTCCAGGATTAGTAACACCTTAAAGGGCAGACCCTTGGAGGCACAGTGCCTCTTTACTTCAGGCAAAAAATGGTTGCTGAACCAGTCCTCAAATATCTGAAAGTTTATCCAAGCCTTCTTGTTCCATTTCCAGAGAACTTGCAGTTGACTCTTCCAAATGCCCATTAGTGCTCTGGAATTTTCTGCCAAGTATAACAATAAGGGCTTCAGCTTGCAGTCTCCAGCAGCACTAGCCCCCAAAAGTGAAGTCGTCTCTCCTTGCTGACTAGATGGCCTGGTGCTGTCTTTGCCTTGGTGATGTATGTACAACTAGCCATACGCTTCCAGAACAAGCCAGACTCATCCACATTAAATACTTCTTCGGGACAGTAACCCTCCTTCCTAATTATTTCTGCTAACACATTGGGAAACTTTTTTGATGCTCTCTCATCACCACTAGAATATGCAAATTAGCACGACTCTTAAAACGATTAAACCAACCCCCACTGGCCAGAAGCTTTTCATCTTCACTTCCTTCCTCCTTTTCTCATTTACTGCTATGTATTTGGTAATTTTGTAAAGAAATGTAATCTAATTTCTTCAAATAAACAAGTACATAAACAAATAAATAAATAAAACCAATATCTTGATATATCCCGGAATTGTAATGAAAACTATATTATTGTTTACAAGAGTTTGCCTAAAAAAAAATCTAAAACTCAACTCCTCTATAATAGACATATAAAAATATGGTTGTAATGTTTTGTACTCAGGTAAAATCATATTTAACATTCATATTATGATTATTCAATAGAAAAATAATATTGCTGTTTAGAAATAAATAATAGATATTTTTACCACATCTACAACAATATATTACACTGATACACGTAAAATAACAATGTTGTATTCTCAGCAACAATACTTGCAAAAAACTTCGTTTGGCAATAAAATGAAAATTGAAGAAAAGCTATATGACAATAGACCAG
>JAXCGZ010003222.1:5000-19610 GCA_037179515.1 Halocaridina rubra | reverse complement strand
AGTGGTAACTTTTTGGTTCTAAACGCATTCATTTTATTTTTTTAGGCTATGCCATTTTCTCATTGCATGCCTGGCATCCCTAGGCACTGATGTATGTCTGCTGACTGCGGCGGCACCACCACTTCTTCTTCTTCTTCTTCTTCTTCTTCTTCTTCTTCTTCTTCTTCTTCTTCTTCTTCTTCTTCTTCTTCTTCTTCTTCTTGCTTGAATCTTAACTTTGTTTTCATTTATTTTCTGTTTTCGTCACGTAATTGTGGTCTTTTACAATTGCTTGCAATTTTTAAGACCTTCTCAAGGATAATGTATGCAAAGTGGCAAAACCCAACTGGTGTTTCTCCCATGTATTATTCACTCATTTGGGACACTTTTTGGATTATGTAGTTTTGTAATAGGAAAACGTCGATTCTGTCGTACTTTGGTGACGAGAAAGACACTTTTATTATAAAAAAAATATATATATACATATACAATAAAAAGGGGAACTATAGTCTAAATAACAATATCATCATCAGATCACTCATATGCTGATGGTAATGTCAAAATAAAACATAATAAGTGAATGCATATTAATGACAAAACAGAAGGAGATTTAATGCTAGGATGCTCGAATTTTATTCGTAAATGTACAAGATTTGTCATTGTAGTGCTTCGCCATAAAAATTCCTACTCATAATTCCAAAGTCTTTTGTATAAATAATTATGTTTATTACAAAGCAAAGTAAGATTCAGCAATTCTAAGAAAAAAAAATCAGAATTTACTCTGTAATATCTCACCAATAACTAACTTAGGACTCAAGCGCAAGTCTCCTCGCATTATCCTATGTCACATTCTTTTATTTTATTTATTTATTTATTTTTTTAATTTCAATTACTTTCATGACACTTTATCCTTTCCTGTAAAGCATAGTCCACTTTCGGTCGCCTAAGATAATGTAGATTTTTGTTTGGCACAATAGCATCTAGCTTTCCAAAACTTTCTCTTTCCTCCCTCAGTATAGCATTCATCTAGCATTAGTCCTATGAACAGGAATATTATAAGTTCCTGCTCAGATCAGTATACTTTCAGAATAAACTCTGCTTACCTTTATTAATTCATTACTTTTATGAATGGAACTTTGGCATCACTATATATCCTGTAAGATTTGCTAAAATATGGCATAGAAATGATAGTGTTACGCTATGGGATATTAGACTTCTCATTGAAAAATACATTTGGTGCCATACATGTCAGTCTTCAGTTATTGGCAAATTTTCCCAAAATTTAGGATCACTTAAATATATTCCATACATACATATATTATTCACTGTGAAGTGATAATCATCATGCATGCGCACAGAAAGATATACACTAATACACACACACACACACACACACACACACACACACACACACACACACACACACACACACACACACACACACACACACACACACACACACACATCGGTTCCATTTTGTACTTAGTGATACTTATCATACTTGTATGCATGTGTGCTTACAATTAGGTAAGCACACATGCATACAAGTATGATAAGTATCACTAAGTACAAAATGGAACCGATCAGGAGACGGGAAGTTACGAGCTTGGGGCTCTTTTCCGTAAGCACAATTAGGTAATTACATACAACTGTATCTCATGCAAGTTCGTACATAACCATATTATTTCCCATTACTCTCAATCCTCCAACGCATGTCCAAAGCACCAGGCTTTTCTTGGTTTCTACATGGCAGCAGTCATAGCATATAAGTATTCTTATGGGTGTTAATATGTCAGTATATGTTATCCTCCCATATAGATATCAAATTCATAATTTCTTCTAATTTCATTATTATGATTATTGTTTTCTTTCATGGGATAAATATTCTTTCATAAATCATTGCTGGTGTAATTAATGATATAATAATCTTATTATGGGTTTTTATTTTAAGTCAATCATTTGTTATCACAGATCAACTAGGATGTAATCAATACAATGTTCACCCTTGCTAAGACAATCCTAATATAGCTGTGGGATTCTCCATTTCTTCTGTTACCCTCGACATTCAACATATTTATGTGAAGCTCAGCACATGAGGATTACATGTATTTGTACTTGAACTTTGCATTGAAATTTCAGTACTTAAAGTTTGCGTGATATGTTATCCCTTTATATATGAGGTAAAATATACTCATTACAGAGCCTTTTTTTTATTTCAGCATTTCAACACATGACCTAAGTCAGTATTAATTTCTGGCCTAGCAAAATCAGTCTCAATACTTAACTTTGGCATTATTCTGTATTAGTACCGTTTTTACCATATCACTTGTTTCCTCTGAGCACAGTCAGATTTTCAAGATTTTTTCCTTCTTGTTATTCTTCTTTTTTCTAATATGAACTTTTGGTGTACAATCAATAATAAAGATAAGAAAGGAGGACATACATAGACACAAATTCACCAGCTCTTCTAACAACAGAATTGGCTACTGTGCAACTCTCAGCTCGTGGCGATTATTTTATTTGAAGGGGAGTGACAACTCTCTCTGGAAAAGTTTGCATTTATTTCAGTACTGGAATCTGAAGAAAAAAAAGACTATACTCATATACCGAATATATCTCAAGAAGGTACTTTTAAAATCGTTGGCCCGAGAATTTTTTTTTTTTTTAAATAACACATTCCCAAGAAATGATGAAATGCTTGGACTGTCGATATATTAATATTACTCGCTTGAGAGGTGTTCTGCATATTCCAGAGAAACTGTAGCTGTGTGGAATTAAGAAAAGAATATATGCATAAACAGTCTTATTAGGGATATGACTCACAGTTTATAATAGTTTTTTCATAAATTGGACGACAAGCTTAGCATTTCCTTGTTGTATTCCTTTGAATATGATGAAAATACATGCATTTTGCTCCTCACATTTAGTATGTTCATTCACTATTATGTTGGAAGTTATTCACTAGCTTGGAATGCTTATGAAATAAGAAAGCTTTTATTAAAAGACTCTCTCTCTCTCTCTCTCTCTCTCTCTCTCTCTCTCTCTCTCTCTCTCTCTCTCTCTCTCTCTCTCTCTCTCTCTCTCTCTCTCTCTCTCTCCTCCTCTCTCTCTCTCTCTCTCTCTCTCTCTCTCTCTCTCTCTCTCTCTCTCTCTCTCTCTCTCTCTCTCGTTGAAGTTTTTTAAATATCACACAAAGGATATGATGCATTTTACATTACATACTGAATTAAAAATAAAATAAACACATTTAGAGACAAAACCTTGACTTTTTTTTTTTAAACTGTAAATTTCTACACAATTAGAATGCTTCATATTTCGCTTAGTTACTATTTCTTGGTAGATATTACCAGTGTATATTGTCGTGACCTTTCTTGCAAATAGAGAGCAGCAATCATACACCTTGAAAGAAATCTTGCCAGCGTATATTCCCTCCCTGAATACTAGTGGAAGAAACTGCACCTCAGAGACGTAATTTTTTATACAAGAAATAATATATATATTTTTTTTATTTTAGCTTAAATCCTTTGTATGATTACACAAATACCACCCACGCAAAACTCAACGTGATCTTTACCCTCAAAGAAAAATAAACAGCCGTTCATTGCGATTTAAATGTTGTCGTTACCGTAGTTCTTTATTACAAACTTGTGATCTTTTATTATTATACACACTGCATACGAAGGCCAACAGTTCAGTAAAACACTCATTTTTTAGTATTTGGTCGTCATATTAATAGAGGTAAACAAATTCTCGTTGCACTAGAAGAAGAAGAAGAAGAAGAAGAAGAAGAAGAAGAAGAAGAAGAAGAAGAAGAAGAAGAAGAAGAAGAAGAAGAAGAGAAAGAGAGATAGGACTATCCTCCAAGGTTTTATAATCATATTCTCATGGATAGGTCTTCTTAGGCATACTCCGGAAGTGACCGCTGGCTTTTTCAGTGGAAGAATATGTATTTGGCAAAGTCATTAGGTTTTGGCTGAAAAGTTGGAGAAAAACAGCCTCAGCGGAACGCTATTGGGAAACCTTTATTTTGCAGATGGTAAAGGTATCCGTTACTTCAGATTTTCTCGTTAAGTCACTGATAACGAATTTAAACGTACACTTTCTCTACCTCAGTTCAAGGTTTGTAATATGACCCTTTATTCGACTGGATGAACTGTGGCTGGCATTATAAAATTAATATCGTTGTTAAAGTCTCTTTTCTCCTGATTAGACTAGGAATTACTGCGTAAAGGACCTTTTTCTCAATCGCCATTTATTAATTCCAGAATCGAAAAGGCCTTTTAGTAGCCTTTTAGTAACTAGAAGCGCAGCATTTATCCGACTGTAATATGGGTGTGTGTATGTGTGTGTGTGTGTGTGTGTGAGAGAGAGAGAGAGAGAGAGAGAGAGAGAGAGGAGAGAGAGAGAGAGAGAGAGAGAGAGAGAGAGAGAGAGAGAGAGAGAGAGAGAGAGAGAGAGAGTAAATTAAGAAATCTGTAAAGTTGCACCGATTGACCCAGTAGATTTCACCCTCACCTCGTTTTTTTTCTTATCAACTTGATCCCCTCCATATATATTTTGTGTTTAGTTCAGAGGTCGAAGTCGTTTTCCTTTTTACCAGCATAAGTTTTCACAATTCCGCTTTTGCAACTGGCTTTTCCTCATTCTAAAACTTTGAATTTCAAGGCATATCAAGTGTAGTTTTTCCAGCACTTTTTATTTCAAAGCCTTTACAGTTCTCTCGGTCATTTTTTTTTCCTATTTCACGTAGCTAAAGTTTTTCTCAGGTGAATTTCATGTTTTAAAATGGGTCTGGTAGCCTTACTCGTCTAAAGTGTCTCTTTCCATTTTTTATGTTTTTTTATTTTATTTCTCCAACAGCTATAACTGCGTTGTTATTCTCTGTTCAGATAATACTGAATGTGAATATCACCTTTTATTATATGCATTACTCACGTATCTATACTTCTGTACAAAGTGTTTGATTCGTTTTATCTGTTATCACCATCGCAAGAAAAGCTTATTTTGTTCTTTTTTGATATTTATATTCCAGTTATTCTCTTCGTCCTTCCATAAACGAGGTATTTGCGTGAGAAGCCTTCATTTCTGGAAATTATAGATGATCTTCTACCATTTATGCAGCTAATGTCTTCACAGCATGCATTCATCTCTCCCCTTTTTGCAGTTTTAGAACGAAGATTTTGCATCTAAGTAAACAGAATCGCTGAGTCGTGGGGTGTGATTTAGGTGTTCTAGTAGTTAATCTATGAAGTAGTCACCGTGGCTCAAGCGGTAGCGTCCGCGACTGAGGCGTCGGGTCGAGGGTTCGCGCCCCGTCACGATCTGAGGTTTGCAGTTGCATGCACTCAGGGTAAGGATTACATATGCCAAAACAAGTCCTTCACATGAAGGCAACCGTCCTAGCCCTTGGTAGAAAAGAGAGTCCGTGACGTAAAACCGGAACAAGTAGTTAATCTATGAAGTTATATTCATATGAAATGTGAAGACTGTCAAATACAGAGAAAATCAATTAAACTTTTTGCAACGCTTATGTGTAGTTATGATTTTGATTGTTTTAATATATTGTAGTACATATAAGAGGAATATTCAAGAACATATTCAAGTAAAAATCAATTTATTTAGAAAGAATGAGGAAGTCTTTCACGGATTTGTATGTTATAATGACGAAGACGTCGTTTGCTGGAATATATATTACTACTTTGTATCGGAAAGAGGCATGACACGCCTGTCTTTTTTTAACCATACTGTAAATGATTTAACAAATATTAAAACTCATAACTTATTTCAAATAATTGATTATACTTCATAAACACTACTACAATGTTTGTCATATATTTTTGTTGAATTAAATTCAAAATATACTAATCAAAGTATATAACTTTATTTTAGGTTAATAAACATTGCCAGTCAACACGAATAGTGAGTATAAAAGATGATATTTAGGCCCGATTGCTTAAACAGTGTAAACCTAGGATACCATATTGTTAGTTAGCTAGACACACAGAAATGGATTTCATAAACGCATCTGACGCTGGTCTGTGTATGGCTAGAATCCCGTACGGGATCCTAGCCATACACAGACCAGCGTCAGATGCGTTTATGAAATCCATTTGTGTGTGTCTAGCTAACTAACAATATGATATCCTAGGTTTACACTGTTTAAGAAATCGGGCCTTAGGCTCTAAATAATATAGTGAGTATGTAGAGTTCGTACACTAAGCTACTCTCAATTACTTTGGTCAGTATAAGACAATACTAAAATTTAACTGTTGGCGGGTGGTGTTATATCTAACTTTCGCAAGGAAATATTTAGTTTTACTTAAAGTCTTCAGTGGCGTAACAATTTCAGAGAGAAACTAGAGATGGGGATTGTTGTGACATGTCAGATGGGAAAGTCTGAAGGGATGGGCTAGGTTTGGTTAGGTTAGGTTAGGTCTGTCTGTTTATCTACCTTGGACAGACAGACAGTACTGAAAAATCTCCCCCCCTAACTTAGATCAGCTGAAGAATCTTCCCCCTGGGTGGGTCTGGGGGAGATTCTTCAGTTGATTTTTTGTTTTTTATTGAAACACTATTAAACTGCCGTCGTTTGTTCTAATATACTGACCTTTAAGTGAATTGAATTAAAAAAAAAGCCGCACAAAAAGGTATTAGGGTATTAATACTAAACATGACTGCCGAGGTAAATACCATGGCGTGAAACAAGTTCATGGTTATCTTGGTATAACGAGTTTGACCTTAATGAAGCCAGAGTCGATGCACGGACAAAGCCGATAAACCCCATCCGGTTGCTGTTTTTACTCTTCTTTTTAATCATTTTTCTGCTTCAATCTCTCATGGCTTGACTGTTTTATCCCAGTTATCTCTGTGGCAGAGGGCATATCGGACGTATTTACTCTCGTTCTTGTGAAAATCTTAGTGATGTAGATGAGAAGTACAAACGTTTTAAATGAGAAGTACAAACGTTTTAAATGAGAAGTACAAACGTTTAAATGAGAAGTACAAACGTTTTAAATGAGAAGTACAAACGTTTAAATGAGAAGTACAAACGTTTGCATCAGTGAATTTCTTATTTAGTTTGTGGTGGATATTTGTCGTCTTGTCGTGGTTTTAACTCGACTTGTTGAGTTTTTTGGGCCGCTTGGTTACACCTGTCGAGCGTCATCTGTCAAATCGGGACATTTCGTTGGTTACTCATCTGGGTGAACATTTTCGTATAATATTTTTTTATTGATTGAACAATGTACCTGTATATTATTCTACTTTATATGTGTTGTAAGAGTTTTATATGTTTCTTTGCATAAGGAAAATATGTCAAAATAATATTTTTTTCTCCAACAATATTTTTCCTGAGTGTTGCTCATTCCCAAGCTTAAGGAGTGAATTTGAGTGTTTTAGGTGAATATTACAAATATCAAACATATTGATGGTGAATTTTCAAATTATAATGAAATGTCATACAATATAACTGATATTGAATTTTTCAAAGACGAACTTTTATAGTTTTTTTTTTTATTTCTGATATATGTATGTAGGTGTAACTGATGCTTTTAATACTTAAAAGCACTGAATTTGCATTTTAGTTAAAAAAAAACTTTAAACATGACTGAAAGTTTTATGACGGTGAAATCTTTGCAGGAAAGGGATAGATTTAATAAATATTTCCCTTCCATCTGAACACTTGCTATCGCACACTCATTCTGAACACAGAGTTCGTGCCCTCAATATGAGTTGGCGAATGCATAGAGCGTTACGGGGTAAGTTTTTATCATGCGTTCATTTTTTTTCTTTTATTGATGCTTTATAATTACGGCAGTGCAGTATGTTACATGAGTTCCTGTTTACCAAAGGTCATCAGCTCAGTGAAAGGATACTTTATTGATTCAAGCTTTTTAAAGATGCATAATTTTGGACAGTAACCGCTGAATGTAGATGACTTATTATTATTCATAATGTTGTTAATATACTTTTGGAGTGAGGAAAAATAGAACATTTGATTTATTAAAAAAACTATGACCTATATTTCCTACTGTGATTATTTTCATAGCTTGATGGATTGTAGATCATTTATCTATTTAATATACATACATACATACATATGTACATACATATACATACATGCATACATACATACATATATATATATATATATATATATATATATATATATATATATATATATAATATATATATATATATATATATATATATATATAGTGTTATTTTCATATATACAAAAGTATGCTTATATGTGTGAGTGAGTGTGTGTCCTCCATCAGTCAAACTGACTGCCTGACGGACCTGGGCATTTGCATGAGGAGTAAGGTGGAGAAGAGTACAGGAGAAAGGCAGAGACGATGAAAAATGTCCATCAATAACTATAATCTTCCTCAACACGGGAGGTGTAATCAGGGAGATTTGCGCTCGGCTTGATGAAACTTTTTTTTTTTTTTTCCAACTCAAGAAAGAATAGATCGTAAAGGAGAAGTTGAAGGATGAATGATAGGAGAGAAAGCGAAGAGAAAAAGGTGTGGGAAGGAAAGGATGATAGAGGAGCAACAGTATTAACATGTAGTAATATACAAAAGAGAAAAAAAATTGCTCGCATATACAATGATATGACTGAGTATAAGCATAGAAGGAAAATAACTTATGAAAACAAAGAATAGAACTTCTTTCATTTATTTTTTTCGTCGAAAGATAAGTTGTTATTCTGTAATAAATATATTCAATAATAAGTTACTAAACAGGTATTGGCTATAATAAAGTAATAATATCATGAAGATAAAAGATAACACTTACCCTTAATATTCCTAATATTTCCTTATCTGAGGATTAGAAATAAGAATAGTTCAATAACACACAAATACACACATATGTACACACACATATACATACACACACACACACGCACGCACACACACACACACACACACACACACACACACACACACACACACGCATATATATATATATGTGTGTGTGTGTGTGTGTGTGTGTGTGTGTGTGTGTGTGTGGTGTGTGTGCGTGTGTGTACTTAAAAACAATGAAAGAAGACCATGATAGAGTACAGACAATGGAAGAAAGATAAGGTGACAGAGGATTAGACCAACATAAAATGCATTCTTTGGATTTACTTACAAGGAAAATGATTAAGAAATGAGTTTGGATGACTGATAAGGGATGACATGGGATGAGGAGAAGAGAATGTATGATGATGACTGTTGTTGTTGTTGTTCCGGATTTACGTCACGGACTCCCTTTTCAACAAAGGGCTAGGACGGTTGCCTTCTTGCGAAGGACTTGCTTTGGCAGATGTAATCCTAACCCTGAGTGCATGCCCTTGCTAACCTCAGATCGCGACGGGGCGCGAACCCTCGACCTGACGCCTCAGAGTCGCGTATGCTACCGCTTGAGCCAATGTGACTACCCACCGTGTGATGATGACATCAGATGTAAAGTTTTGATTTCTAGAGTACTTCAACATTCTATATTATTCTCCTCTCTCCTGCATGTCTGGATGTATGTATGGACGTGTATATGTACGTATGTATACATTTTTGTACGTAGATATATGAATGTGCGCTGGTTTATTAATCTATAAGGCTGTTCGTATGTATAAATATGCATATATGCATGTATATATGCATGGATGTATGTGTATTAAGGTATACATGTAATTATGTTGTTGCGTGAATCTTGTGTGTGTGTGCATGCATATGTGTGCGTGTATTTTTGTGTGATATATATATATATATATATATATATATATATATATATATATATATATATATATATATATATTATATATATATATATATATATACACACACACACATATATATATATATATATATATATATATATATATATATATATATATATATATATATATATATATATATAAATATATATATATATATATATATATATATATATATATATATATATATATATATATATATATATGGTCCTTAAGTTATTTGTTCTGATAGATTAATAGTCCATCATCTTTATATTCTGATATTCTAATCTCAGTAATTTTTAATTACGCCAAGAATAATTGAAATCAATAACAAAAATCTTTAAAAAATTTTAAGGAAATGACATCAACAATTATTCTTGTAAAATAATGAAATAAATTATAACAATAATCAATAGCTGATGCAAATATAATCAGATATATAATGTTTAAGCAAAAGTTCGTATATTTAAGGGAGTTTCTTTACCCACACTTTCCTATGTACGGATATTGGTTTCTTTAATAATAATAAAAAAAAAATCTGTGACCTTTCGCTTAAGGATATGATCAACAGAAGTTATGAACGACAATGTGTTTCATTTATTTATTTATTTATTTATTTAATCAAATATCTATTTATTTATTTATTTATTTTATTATTATTATTATTATTTTTTACGTAAGCCGTTTATCCTTGTCCAACTGTAACGGAAAGAAGCTGCATTTTTGTTTTTCACTTTTTTCTTTTTTTTATGTTTATTTAAGGAGGGGGGTTGATCTGAAAGGGGGGGGGGTTGGGTTGGGTCGGGATAAGCGATTAGTCTTACTTTCAGTTTCAAAAGGGTTACGAGAAGAAAAGATGACGTCATTTTTTAACGGACGATTGCGTCATCGTTTCGGAAATGAGCAATGATGTAACCCGTGTTAGAGCTGCGTCCGTTGGGCGACTAATGTCTAGACTGTATATTAAATTACATTATTTATAGGAAACAGACGGTATAAAAATCACTGTTATTTCCATTTTTAAAACAATGGGAAGTTTCTGCCTTTTGTAAATGTACAACTAATATTTATTTATTGACTGAAGTTTCTACTAATTTATCTCCATTGGCAGCTATTCCGATGATCATAATGTAACGTTGATTCTTACAAGTTCCTTGGGGACTTGGGTAGTTTAAGGCTCAAAGTTTCACGTCCAGTTGTCCCTCCTTACCCCCCAACTCTCCCTACTCATTCAGGATTAGCACAGCACCTAACTTTTGTGGCTGGAGAAGTGTTGACGAGTACTTTCAGGAACATGAATCCATATTAATCAACTTGGTAAAAAAAAAAAATAAAAAATAAAAAAAAAAATATATATATATATATATATATATATATATATATATATATTGAAAGAGAAGGTAACTCTGGAACATTTATATTATAGTTGAGCATCACACTATATATATATATATATATATATATATATATATATATATATATATATATATATATATATATATATATATATATATATATATATATATATATATATATATATATATATATATATATATAGCATCAACTAATATATATATATATATATATATATATATATATATATATATATATATATATATATATATATATATTATGAAATTGATTCCTCTTTCTGGAATCGTAATTTAATTATGAGAATCAACTCAAATGCCTAATGGAGATTAACATTTTATTGTAACGTTTCGACAACTGTCATCATCAGACCTTATTTTTAGGTCTGATGATGACAATAGTATATGTCAAAACGTTACAATGAAATGTTAATCTTCATACAAGCATTGGTGTTGACTTTCATAATTATATATATATATATATATATATATATATATATATATATATATATATATATATATATATATATGTATGTATGTGTGTGTGTGTTTGTTTGTGTATATGTTTGTGTGCGTGCGTGCGTGTGCGTGTATGTAAGTATGTTCGCATGTATGTATGTATGTATGTACGAAATTAGCAAAGGCAATCTAAAATACTAGACTGTTGTGTAATGTTTATCTAAATCCTTATCCGGAATGTTCACATACATCTATGAACAACAGAAATGTAATATTGTTGTCACTCTAAGATCCTGAACCATTTTTGTTCTCTTCATCCACCCTCACAGTAATTTCTTCCAAACGAGGGACATGAGACACTTGATATCTGGGTGAGTCATGTTGCCTGAATATATTGACCGAATGTCCAGAGATAAAGAAGGGAGCGAACAATGTGGCCGACTGTCTCGGGGGAAAACAGTCAATATTTTGCCTACGATTAGGTTTCCTCAATTTTCTTTTCCGTGCTCAGAAAATAGTTGTCTTTGATTAGTTTTAGGATTCACGATTAAAATTGTTATATTTAATCCAATTCTATATACTTTACAAAGATTAGGCTTGGTTAATAAAACATTTTTTTTACAAAAAAGAGAGATCGAAATATATTACTTGGATTAGGCTTCATAATCAAATATTTAAAGTGATTGTATATGGCCTATTTCTCTCCCCAGAGTTTATTCAATAATTACTTGCCCTTATTATATTCTTGAATAAAAATAATGCAGTGAAGCAATAAGAGGACTTGAAAATAAAAATAAAAGATGGTATTAGTACATTTTAATGTCCTTTTGTTCTCTTTGCAAGTTGCGGACATTTTTTCATTGTCATGACTGGTCTTGCGTGCCTTGGTTTAATGAATAATAAATTTTGCCTAATTACTTTTAATTACTCTCTGTCTCGTTGCTAATTACAGGCACAGGAGATTTCGTCACTAATTATAATAATAATGAACAATGAAATATAATTAAAATTTAAGGGTTATATAACCAACATTCATAATATTATACATAACAAAGAACAAGCTTGTCCTAATTAATACATTTTGAACATTCAAAACTTTAAAAGCGTTCCAGCCAAGCCAGATAAATATAAATATTCATCAAGTATAGAGAGTCTGTGTTTAATCCAGTCACCGGGTGAACAAGACGGTTCATATCGGTACCGGTCCTAAGCTAGGATTGATAGAGTGGCTCGATATCAAAAAGAGCTTTATCCGTCTGCAAACCAAAGCAGAAACCAAACACTTACCTCAAAGACGCTAGTGAAAAAAGTGACTCCATATAATCATGGAAAAAGAATAAGTTGCATGTAAGGGAAAATAGATTCCCTGTCTGTAGAGTTCTTTAGACAGATTGGCCTGTAAAGGGGGGTTTAGACGGTCAAACGGTTCGTCGAACGCGGTTAGACAGACAAGTGTTTGAAGTGATGTTCGAACGTGTGAACGGGGTATTTGGTTGTCGAACACGTTTGTCGAACGTGTTCGATAACCAAATACCCCGTTCACATGTTCGAACATCACTGCAAACACTTGACTGTCGACCAGCGTTCGACGAACCGTTTGACCGTGTAAACCCCCCTTAAGACTCAACCGCTCCCGTCTTGCAAGGTCACTGACTGGCAGAAAATGTAAATTGGAAATTTCATGAAACGTCTCATGGCAGAGTTCCACGTGCAATGAAGCAGAGGATTTCATGAGAAGTCATGAGAGTTTCGTGACATTCGTTGCATACCTTGAAACTGGACTGGCTTGGGGGGGGGGATGTGAAGCGAAATAAATGTTCAGTTTGCAAGTTTTAGCTCTCATTTTGCAGACTTTATATATATTATAAAAGTAGTTTTTGGTATACTAATAAATATTATGTATTATAAACTTCTTTACCTTAATTTCTTTTTAATTTCACGTGGGAATGTCAACTTGATTAGGGAAAAAAATTTATATATATATATATATATATATATATATATATATATATATATATATATATATATACTAATGCATAGCATTTATCAAGAAAAAAATAATATATAAGGCTTTGTATATTTTTTTTTTTATTATAGTGGTGTTATTTTCTTATCACAATAAGATGGTGTCCTTATCTCTTCTTGTGATGTATAAACCTTAGACCAAAGTTACTTTTTGCAGTATAGATCTAGCAATTCCTCTCCTGTTTCCCTAGTTCTGTAATTTAAATGAAGTGGAAAGATTATATTTAACCTTTTTTGGTTAGCTGGCATGTGGTCAACTTTGCTTCACTGAAAATATTTGCTGCACATTTTTATTCATTATTTAAAGATTTTTCACCTAGAACCCAATTATGATGTTATAATTAATTATATAAATTAGGAATTTACAATTTCTCTCTTTCAAATACTGGAAAACATCGATATATATATATATATTACACAACATATTCTTCATATCATTACTATTAACTCTTACAGCTAAGCCTTTGATTTATCAGAAAGCTTACCCAAAACACACACAATTCCCCGCCTTCATTCTAAAAGGGTCAATAACTTGGAAATAGATAAGGAAAAATATATTGTGTGTGTAAAACTGGTCCTTATCGATATCTGTGATTGGTTCGTTTATTGTAAAAACTCCAAAATATTGTAATTTTTTGCCTAAATACCGATCTCTCTCGCATGAAAACTGATCTAAAGTGTTGTTGTTGTTGTTGTTGTTGTTCTTCTTCTTCTTCTTCTTCTTCTTCTTCTTCTTCTTCTTCTTCTTCTTCTTCTTCTTCTTCTTCTTCTTCTTCTTCTTCTTCTTCTTCTTCTTCTTCTTCTTCAGTATCTTGAAATATATTTCTTTCACATGTGCTTAAAACATACTACAACAGCATGATTTAGAGTGAGAGAAGTAAGACTGATTGAAAGAGAGTAAACAGAAGTTATTAAGGGACTTTTTGAGGAGTTGAGAGTATTAGGTATTAGAACTGAATCATTTCATTTGATTCTTTCTGACTTGAAACAGGTGATGGCGTGAATCAATTGTCCACTTTTTTTAATTCTTGC